>JADBJO010010272.1:0-46349 GCA_016801955.1 Conus betulinus
TGCCCAAGGTCCAGTTCGCTTGGTAATGTTATTTGTGCAAAAGTGTATGCCAATGGAAATGTTGATCACTTAAGTAAGATCTTTGGCCCACCTAGTCATGGGAACCGCGCAGCTTGCACGCAGTGAGTGCAGTGAACAAATAACACGAGCTGTTTTTTTCTTTCATCCACATTGTATTCAGTTGAAGCAGAGTAGAGACTGGTTGGTGGTGTCGTACGTGAAGGGGTTGGTGAAGGCGCATGCCTTATTTTATTTCATTTTTATTCAAGTCCTTTTTTTTTTTTAAAGAATGATATGAGAGATCTTAGTGATGAACGTAAAGGGAAAACACTGATATTGCACAGACTAAGAGCTTTTGCTAATTGATTCAAACAAAATGGTTTGTTTTTCTCTCTTCCCCCCCCCCCCCCCCCCCCCCCCCCCCCCCCCCCTTCTAAAAAAGATGCCTTTTTCCCCCACATGCCGTATTTGGTAGGTCGACATGAGGTCGCAGAGATTGTAAACAGTTTGTGGCTTGCTCGGAACAAACCAGGAAAGAAACTTTTGCAACAGATCTTTGAGAACCAGGGAATTTTGTTTACAAAAATGGATAGATGGTGTGCGGTGCGTGTTTTGCTCTCTGTCTCTCGCTCTCAAAAGTTTGGATGCGTGTAATAATTATTCCCTACACACACACCCACACCATACGCACATGGATAGCAGGCAACACACGAGTTTTTTTTTTCTTTATAATTATGCTGCCTGAACCATCAAAATATACATTCATGTGAATTGGTACAAATCAATACATATCACTACATAGTATATAGATCAAGATATCAATACACAGGAACTTCAATCATCCAATATCAGCATATCATATTACAGATCTTGATATCACTCACAGATCTCGCCGGCGCCGTCCACAGTGTCTCACACATACAGTCAATGCACTCGGTTCCACAGCACTCTTGAAGCCACAGTCTACAGCACTAAAATAAGACGAAAGAAGGATAACCAAGGTCCCCACACGGTAAACACAGCCGTTCACAAACACAAGCGATGAAGAAAAAGAAACAGAGTCTCACACAATAAACACAATAAATCATGTCGAACTATCAGAAGAAGAACTGCAGATTCACAGGACACAGTAATCCATAGCAGAAGAACCACAGATTCGCAAAGCACAGCAATCTTAGAAGAAGAACCGCAGATTCACAAAGCACAGCAATCCATAGAAGAGAAGAACCGCAGATTCATGATAAAGCACAGTAATCCACTGAAGAAGAATCGCAGATTCACAAGGCACAACAATCAATATTGAATCCCCAGAGAACACTTTTTTTCAGCAAAGTCCCATAGACACACAATAAACTTCGATTCGACGTGTAGTTGATCTAAAACAAAAATTAATTAACTTCTCCGTGTATTGATATTACAATATTCACATCAATAAACTCAGCCCACCGACACACATGAGGTGGTACAATTAGTGCACATAAATTTTCTTGCAGGAGTTTTAAGTCTTTCTCAGCGACACAGCCTTCACAACAATTTTATAAGAAATAAATTTCCTGGTACATATTTCACTGGTACTGTCATCAGAAGTATCGCACATACACATTGAACATCGACGCACTACTGACTTGAAAGTCAGCCTCTCCACATAGCCCTAGTATCACTACGGAGGGAAAACGACGATTTAAAACAAAATAAAATAAGGGACACCAAAGCCTCGGCCGTTAGTTCTTGCTCTCCCTCTCGTCAATATTTATTTTCGTCATGTAGTTACCTATGTCATTTTAAGTTGACGTCATAATTTACGTTGACGTCACAATACTCCCCCTCCTCAAACAAAAAACAATGACCGAATTTTTTTTCTTTTTTTTTTTTTGAAGAGAGATGTAACCAAACAGCAGAAAACACAAACCCAGAAATCACACATTGACTCGACGGAAAACGAAGCCGCTCGTGGAAGCAGTTCATGGAATCCTTCCATGAACTCCCACACAACAGAAGAACACAAGTTGTCGTCCCAACGAACTCTGAATCCCCTTGACATGCTAGCTTGTTGCTGACCTCACATACCCACACAGGGTAGAGACTACACATGTCTACTGACCACTCGGTCAGCCTCTCATACCCACACAGGGTAGAGACACACACATACTACTCTACTGACCACTTGGTCAGCCTCTCCATACCCCCACGGGGTAAGACAATGTCTAAACATTCTCGCTCAATAGTATTGTACGCCTTCTCACGATTCAGCAACTTTCGACTAGCGGACACGACTAGGTGAAGAACATCATCATTCTACTGGAACAATACAGCACCCCAAACCAACAGAACTAGTATCAGTCCTGAGAACAAAAGGATTACACAATCTAGGTAACAACACAAGGTGCAGAAGACAAGATTCCCTGAATCTTCATCAAAGCTTCAGCATACTCAGGAGTCCAAGAAATAGACCTGAAATCAATGCAGAAACGACACGTACAATCTTTCTTCCTGACGACACAACTGGAGATGCATACGGAGTATTCGATGGCTCAATGATACCAAGATCTAACATGATACCAATCTCTCTCTCAGCAACCTCTTTTGCAGAAAAGGGGATTTCATAACATTTTTCTAACAGGGACATCTGTTGTAAAAGGGATCTCTAACAGTACATCACCTGAGAAAGAACCTAACTTGGGAGTCGAAATATCCTGAAAATCACAAAGATTGCACGCAACTCCCTGGTACTTTTTTTTTTTTTAGACAAAGTACAATCAAACTGTACAGAACGGACAACTTCATCTGGCATAGAAGACGCCATCGAACAGTTAAAGTGGGAATGGATAAAGCGTCATCACAGTCCTGGACGACACCAACTGTACAAACACTTCACGAACAGTAGTAAAACAGACTCTGGAGAGGGATCCACAGAAAGACCAACTCCTGGAGAACACTCAAGAGAAACCTGTTCTGCTCACAAGCCAAAGGTGCTACCTCTGACCAGGCACTGAAGTATCTTGTGAAAGAACAACTGTAGGTAAACAACATCAGAAGTAGACACAGCAGACTCATCAGAAGACGCTAACTGAAAGCAAGACTTCAATGACTCATCCTTCTGTTTCTGAACAAGGTCGGAACGGGAAATGTTTAGATCATCAGGGATCTGACACAAAGGCTTTTTTTATCCCCAGCATGCTTATCTCTAGCCCTCGTAACGGCGGCTAAAGAGAAAGGTTCACCAGATACATCACTAAACTCATCACTCACAGAAACTCCAGGTATATTACCCACAATGAGATCTGCGACAGGGCTATCCAAGACACAACAAGTCAAATCACCCACAAAATAAGGACAACTGACTGAAACTGTAGCCAGTGGAAACTCATCCACACGACGACACCAAAAGAAAAAACACACTTCACTGTGGTTCCTAACATCTGACTGTCAGAAACTAACCGTTTGCGAACGCCACACAAACTGTAGCACCAGTATCACGCAGAACAGAACTCAAAGTGCCATTCACAAAACCAGACTCCAAATGTAATTTGCCTGTGAACTCACCAGCAGTAGACAAGCAAAAGAAGAATCAAGAACAGAGCAACAAGCACTGGACTGTATGCTGTCAGCTGAGTTCTTGACAACAGTGGAGTTACTAACCATGAAAGGACATTCATCTGGGTGGCTAGGGTTACAAATTCT
Organism: Conus betulinus; assembly: GCA_016801955.1. NCBI lineage: Eukaryota > Metazoa > Mollusca > Gastropoda > Neogastropoda > Conidae > Conus > Conus betulinus. The sequence goes on from JADBJO010010272.1 coordinate 3,682, forward strand.
ACAGGGTTTCTACCTGACTTCCATGGACACCTAGCAGCTACATGTCCTGTCTTTTAACACAAAAAAAACACACAACACTTGCAAACTGATCAGAAGCACTTTCTGAGGAACTCTTACTGCCAGAGGTATGACGGGCGCCACGACCACGACGATAACGGCTACCGCCAAAGGTATTTCCACGACCACTGAGTAACAAAGCTCTGATGACCACAATAACAGCTACCATCAAAGTTACTTCCACGACGATCAGCTGAGGAACCAGAGTAGTGGCCACTGTTTGAAAAAAGTAGAGTATCTGTTTCCTCTGTCAGACTGACCACAGTACTGGAGTTCTATCAGACTGACCGGGATATGGATTTCTATCAAACTGACCTGGGGTTTTGTACCCAACAGAAGCAAAAATGTTTACTTCGGCTTTCCTAGAAAGCACCTTAGTGGGATGAGCATGTCTGTATGACTCTGCAGACTTGATCATTTCATCAAAAGTTTTCACATCTTTTTTTCGCATAAAAAGTAGCCAAGTCCTTAGACACACACTCCAAAAACTGCTCACGCAAGATAAGATCCACCAGACCTTCAAAAGACTTATCATTTTTTGACAAAGAGACCCAACGGTCAAACAAACGCCGAAGTTCAACTGCAAATGTCTCGAAAGGTTCATCTGAGCTAGGTTTAGCCTCACGAAAACGCTTACGAAAACCATCTGGAGTACATTGAATTTTTTTCAGCAAGCTCTCTTTCAAAAGCTCGTAAGACACAACATTATTTTCAGCGAGACTGTGATAGAGAGTTAAAGCGGAACCCTCAAGTAAAGCAGAAAGGTATGACCCACAAATCCTCTGACCAACCTAAGGAACGAGCATGGGTTTCAAACGAAACAAGTAACTGTCTATATCATCATTTTTTCTTTAAAAGGGGGCAAACTTAGGAAACGTAGGGCGAGGGGCGTTAAACCTGGAAAAACAGAACCCTGACTCTCACTGTCCTGTCCTGAGACCGCACTCTGCTAAGAAGTAACTTGAAACTGTGTTTCCTCTATCTCTTGCATTCTTTTTGTTTCCTGTTCCTCTTGCATTCTTTTTGTTTCCTCTTCCTCTTGCATTCTTCTTTTTGTTTTGTTTCCTCTTGCATTCTTTTTGTTTCCTCTTCCTCTTGCATTCTTTTTGTTTCCTCTTGCATTCTTTTTGTTTCCTCTTGCATTCTTTTTGTTTCCTCTTCCTCTTGCATTCTTTTTGTTTCCTCTTCCTCTTGCATTCGTTTTGTTTCCTCTTGCTTGCATTCTTTTTGTTTCTTCTTGCATTTGTACCTCTTCAACTGAAATTCTTTAATCCTAATTCTTTCTTCTCTTTCTATGTCTTGGGCAATACATTTGTCAACATAGTCCAGCAGAGCCTGTCCCTCCAGACCACATGCCTTACCTCGTTGTAAATATTTAGCGAAAACTTTGTCCTCGTCCATAGAGGACACAACAGGACTTTCTTCCTTAGCCTTCTGTGCCATTATGAAAATATGAAACAAATGTCCTGTCAAGCCCGATACACACTATTGGATCAAATACAAACAATTGCTATCACAAGCAAGAAAGGTTTGAAACCCTTGTCCACTAAAAATATACGAATTCCAACGAGGATTTTTTTTTCAAAGAAAACATTAACGACAATCACTCTTAAAAAGACAAACTATTATCAAACCCAACCATCAAAAGATAGTGATAAACAATGAAACAAAATTTCAGGGATATGAGGAGAAAGAAAAACACAATCTGTAATCAATGCAAAATTTTCAGCAACAAGTATAAATCAAGCAATGACATAAAAGTAATAACAAATATAATCAATGTATTTTTTTCACACACTAAACATTCGAAATGAAACAACTAATATTCAAAATTTTTTTTTTTTTTTTTTTAAACTGGTTCAGGGCCGCCACTCACACACATACTCATTCAAGAGAAAAAAACCCTAAGAATGCTGAAGAAGCAACACAATCCCCAAGTAAAGATAGAACAGAAATAATCAGAGAGATATAACGGAAGGTAATAATAAATTAAAGCCCACAAAAGGAGGGGAAGAACTAGGAACTAGGCCCTCGTATTTCCAGAAACTACACAGAAAGAGATACCCCGTTACGCTGGAGACGTGAAAGAAAGTAGACACAATCATACAACAAAAACAATACAACGCAACTCAATTGTTCCAAAGGAAAGTCTGTGAACGTGACCTATCCTTTTTAACTGGGGCAATTATAAGGGCACAAGATAAATACTACCACTAAGGTAATTTTGAATTCAGTAGCAAAAGAAATTCAACTTCGGGGTCACCAGATGTTACGGATGGTGTGCGGTGCGTGTTTTGCTCTCTGACTCTCGCTCTCAAAAGTTTGGATGCGTGTAATAATTATTCCCTACACAAACTCACACCATACGCACATGGATAGCCAGGGAACACACGAGTTAATTTTTTTTTTCTTTATAATTATGCTGCCTGAACCATCAAAATATACATTCATCATTTCATGTGAACTGGTACAAATCAATACATATCACTACATAGTATATAGATCAAGATATCAATACACAGGAACTTCAATCATCCAATATCAGCATATCATATTACAGATCTTGATATCACTCACAGATCTCGCCGGCGCCGTCCACAGTGTCTCACACATACAGTCAATGCACTCGGTTCCACAGCACTCTTGAAGCCACAGTCTACAGCACTAAAATAAAGACGAAGAAGCATAACCAAGGTCCCCACACGGTAAACACAGCCATTCACAAACACAAGCGATGAAGAAAAAAGAAACAGAGTCTCACACAACAAACACAATAAATCACGACGAACTATCAGAAGAAGAACTGCAGATTCACAGGACACAGTAAACCGCAGATTCGCAAAGCACAGCATCCTTAGAAGAAGAACCGCAGATTCACAAAGCACAGCAATCCATAGAAGAAGAACCACAGATTCATGATAAAGCACAGTAATCCACTGAAGAAGAATCGCAGATTCACAAGGCACAACAATCAATACTGAATCCCCAGAGAGAACACTTTTTTTCAGCAAAGTCCCATAGAACACAATAAACTTCGATTCGACGTGTAGTTGATCTAAAACAAAAATTAATTAACTTCTCCGTGTATCGATATTACATGTTCACATCAATAAACTCAGCCCACCGACACACATGAGGTGGTACAATTAGTGCACATAAATTTTCTTGCAGGAGTTTTAAGTCTTTCTCGGCGACACAGCCTTCACACCAATTTTATAACAAATAAATATCCTGGTACATATTTCACTGGTACCGTCATCAGAAGTATCGTACATACACATTGAACATCGACGCACTACTGACTTGAAAGTCAGCCTCTCCACATAGGCCCTAGTATCACTACGGAGAAAACGACGATTTAAACAAAATAAAATAAGCTGGACACCAAAGCCTCGGCCGTTAGTTCTTTTTTCGTCATATAGTTACTTATGTCATTTTAAGTTGACGTCATGATTTACGTTGACGTCACAATATCCTTCTATAATGTGCGATCTGTCTTTTGTGTTTTGACCATCTATGATTATTTAGGTGCACCTATTAATTAAACAGAGAGAGAGAGAGAGAGAGAGAGAGAGAGAGAGAGAGAGAGGAGAGTTGCTCTGTTTAAGGTTCGTTATTCNCTTGCATTCTTTTTGTTTCCTCTTCCTCTTGCATTCTTTTTGTTTCCTTTCCTCTTTTTGCATTCCTTTTTGTTTCCTCTTGCATTCTTTTTGTTTCCTCTTCCTCTTGCATTCTTTTTGTTTCCTCTTTCCTCTTGCATTTTTTTTGTTTTCTTGCATTCTTTTTTTGTTTCCTCTTGCATTTGTACCTCCTTCAACTGAAATTCTTTAATCCTAATTCTTTCTTCTCTTTCTATGTCTTGGCAATACATTTGTCAACATAGTCCAGCAGAGCCTGTCCCTCCAGACCACATACCTTACCTCGTTGTAAATATTTAGCGAAAACTTTGTCCTCGTCCATAGAGGACACAACAGGACTTTCTTCCTTAGCCTTCTGTGCCATTATGAAAATATGAAACAATGTCCTGTCAAGCCCGATACACACACTATTGGATCAAATACAAACAATTGCTATCACAAGCAAGAAAGGTTTGAAACCCTTGTCCACTAAAATATATGAATTCCAACGAGATTTGGTATCAATGCCAAATTTTCAGCAACAAGTATAAATCAAGCAATGACATAAGAGTAATAACGAATATAATCAATGTATTTTTTTCACACACTAAACATTCGAAACTAAGCATTCAAAATGAAACAACTAATAATTTTTTTAAACTGGTTCAGGGCAGCCCACTCACACATCACTCATTCAAGAGAAAAGAACCCTAAGAATGCTGAAGAAGCAACACAATCCCCAAGTAAAGATAGAAACAGAAATAATCAGAGAGATATAACGGAAGGTAATAAAATTAAAGCCCACAAAGGAAGGGAAGAACTAGGAACTAGGCCCTCGTATCTCCAGAAACTATACAGAAGGAGATACCCCGTTACGCTGGAGACGGGAAAAGAAAGTAGACACAATCATACAACAAAACAATACAACGCAACTCAATTGTTCCAAAGGAAAGTCTGTGAACGTGACCTATCCTTTTTTACTGGGGCAATTATAAGGGCACAAAAACAAATGCTACCACTAAGGTAATTTTGAATTTAGTAAAGTTTGGATGCGTGTAATAATTATTCCCTACACACACCCACACCATACGCACATGGATAGCCAGGCAACACACGAGTTAATTTTTTTTCTTTATAATTATGCTGCCTGAACCATCAAAATATACATTCATCATTCATGTGAACTGGTACAAATCAATACATATCACTATACATAGTATATAGATCAAGATATCAATACACAGGAACTTCAATCATCCAATATCAGCATATCATATTACAGATCTTTGATCACTCACAGATCTCGCCGGCGCCGTCCACAGTGTCTCACACATACAGTCAATGCACTCGGTTCCACAGCACTCTGAAGCCACAGTCTACAGCACTAAAATAAGACGAAGAAGGATAACCAAGGTCCCCACACGGTAAACACAGCCCGTTCACAAACACAAGCGATGAAAGAAAAAAGAAACAGAGTCTCACACAACAAGCACAATAAATCACGTCGAACTATCAGAAGAAGAACCGCAGATTCACACAGTAATCCATAGCAGAAGAACCGCAGATTCACAAAGCACAGCAATCCTTAGAAGAAGAACCGCAGATTCACAAAGCACAGCAATCCATAGAAGAAGAACCGCAGATTTCATAAAGCACAGTAATCCACTGAAGAAGAATCGCAGATTCACAAGGCACAACAATCAATATTGAATCCCGGAGAACACTTTTTTTTCAGCAAAGTCCCATAGAACACAATAAACTTCGATTCGACGTGTAGTTGATCTAAAACAAAAATTAATTATTAACTTCTCCGTGTATGATATTACAATGTTCACATCAATAAACTCAGCCCACCGACACACATGAGGTGGTACAATTAGCGCACATAAATTTTCTTGCAGGAGTTTTAAGTCTTTCTCGGCGACACAGCCTTCACACAACAATTTTATAACAAATAAATTTCCTGGTACATATTTCACTGGTACCGTCATCAGAAGTATCGCACATACACATTGAACATCGACGCACTACTGACTTGAAAGTCAGCCTCTCCACATAGGTATCACTACGGAGAAAACGACGATTTAAACAAAATTACTATTCCTCTCGACTGTCGTGGCTGTCACATTCTCTCTTTTGTTCTCTCTCTCTCTCTCTCTCTCTCTCTCTCTCTCTCTCTCTCTCTCTCTCTCTCTCTCTCTCTCACTCTCTCTCTCTCTCTCTCTCTCTCTCTGTATATAAATATATATATATATATATATATATATATATATATATATATATATATATATATATATATGTGTGTGTGTGTGTGTGTGTGTGTGTGTGTGTGTGTGTGTGTGTGAACGTCACCAGTTGTAAACCTTCGGTTTGAAAGGGGACTCCAGAAGATGAAACCTCACCATGTAATGTAAATATCTGTCTATCTATCTATCTGTCCATCTATCTATCTATCTATCTGTCTGTCTGTCTGTCTGTCTGTCTGTGTGTCTGTCTGTCTGTCTGTCGACAGGCAAGTGAAAAGCATAGAAAGCAATCTACAAAATCGGAACACACACTCACAGGCGTGTGCATGTACTGAATATGTGAATGGTGTGCATTCACACGGGTGATTGAGTGAATGAGTACGTGCGCGAAAGATGCGCGGGGAGATGGGGAGGGGGAGTGTTAAGGTGGTTGCAGATGTGTGCATGGGTGTAAATGTGCCTGTGCTTCTGCGTTATGGAATGTTATATAGAAATAGTAGTAGTAGCTACAGAAGTAACAAACGTAGTGGTAGTAGTAATGATGATGGTAGTAGTAGTTGTGGTAGTAGTAGAAGTCGTAGTGGTAGTAAATGTAATCATAGAAACAATGATGATGATGACAATATGTGTGTGAAATTATGAGTGCGCACACGAGTGCGTGGGTAGACACATGTACCTGCTCATGGGTGTGACCGGGTGTATGAATATGAACAGATGAAAATGAATATAGATATAGATGTACAATTTGGTAGTGGGGAAAAAAGTGCAGGCTAACAGTTCCTCTGTCATTACATTAATCACTTGGAAACTGTGTTGTTGTGTTTTTTCTTTTACAAAAAGGGGGGTAGGGGTGGGAGGGGAAACCGTAGAAGAAGAAAACGAGCATGAAAAATCAAGGAAATATACTTCTAAAATCCTTCACTAGCAGCATTGTAACCCATCTGAAAGTCAGAATCATGCCTGATGGGTGGGATCGGGCTCGACAGGGAGACACGACCGATTGGTTTGCGCTCCCTTGGCATTAAATGCAGACATACCACACTGCATGTGGTATTCATACCTTCAAGGTTTCAAAAACGGAATCCAACAGCACCCATAAAACAGCCGGCGAAAGACGGGGGTAGAACTGTAGAACGAAAAGAAAGTGCGCGATGTGAGAAGGAAGTAAGTTACCGAAGAGCTAGAATCACCATGTAAACAGTATAAATGTAGGGATACATTTTGAGCCTTTGCTTGAGAATCCATTGAAGGAAACAGGGGGGGGGGGGGGGGGGGGGGGGGGGGGGGAGGGGGGGGGGGGGGAGGTTAAAAGGTGTCAATGTTCAGAGTAGTCAGATCTACCATTTGGTGACCCAAGCACTGTCGGTCACTTAAGTGCCGACAGCAGCTAAGACTTGTGCAGAACAGCCTTTACCTGCATTTCTCACTGATTGACTAAACAATTATATATTGAAAAATTTAGTAGTGGAGGAAAAACAAGTGCAGGCTAACAATACCGCTGTGATTATATTTTTTATAGCTGACAAAGACCTTTTTAAACTGTCTGGGGGGGAGACAGGGGAAGAAGGAAAATCAGAATGTAAAAAATCAGGAAAATATATTATAGTTATAAATTTGTTCATTAGCAGAAACATGTGGGGATAATTGTAACCCGCTTCTGAGACAAAACCAACTCACGTCGCCTGTTCAGGGGCGTTTCGTCCGCTGGATCGGACTCGTCAGGGAGATATGGCAGATCGTGTGCGTGCTCCAATATATATATATATATATATATGTATATATATATATATATATATATATATATATATTCTAAGGATAAGTAACCGAGCACCATTCCAGCAACTTACGGAGCAGCTTGGTGTTGCAATGACTGCAAGAATATGCAATTATAAACAAAGCTTGCTCTTATGTCTAAGACTGAAGAAATAGGGGGAGATAAGCATTCATATTTGCAGTGGTAGATAATTCTGCCTAACTAACAGTATGTGCTGGAGTGGGTGAATGGGGAATAATAAATGCTTCTCAAATTGAGCCTTCAGCAAGCTTATAGTCTCCAAGGGGGAGACAATCTTCAATGGGAAGGAAACTCACTAACATAATATAACACCTGGTCAGATGCTGGTATTTCGAAACCTGATTGTTTCTCCTTAGTGACCGCGGAAAATGGTAACTTGACTCCCCTGCCTTTTCGTTTTAAGAAGAATGTTATCCCAGAAAAAGGCTGGTGTGCAATACCGTAGCATGTTTGCTGAGGTTTAAAAAAAAAAACAACCAAAGGTGCCACCTAAGAAGCAAAAGAAAATCATGAAAGAGGAAAACAAGCTACATTTTCGTATGAAAAGTAGAAAAAAATAAAAAAAAATAAATAAATAAATGACCTCTTTAAGACACAAGTGCTGAGGGCCAGTTCTTGTAATGAATTCGCAAGGGGCTAAATTACAATAAACTAATATATTCCAAGGATAAGTAACCGAGCATCATTCCAGCAATTTACAGAGCAGCTTGGTTTTGCAATGACTGCAAGAAATATTCAATTATAAACAAAGCTTCCTCTTATGTCTAAGATTGAGGACAGAGGTGGAGATAAGCATTCATAGCTGCAGTGGTAGATAATTCTGCCTAACAGTATGTGTTTGAGTGGGTGAATGGGGAATAATAAATGCTTCACAAACTGAGCCTTCAGCAAGCTTACAGTCTCCACAGGGGAGAAAATCTCTAATGGGAGGAAACTCACTAAAATATAACTCCTGGTCACTGAGGAAAAACAATCAGGTTTCAAAATACCGGCATCTGACCAGGAGTTATATGTTAGTGAGTTTCCTCCACATTGGAGATAGTCTCCCCTTGGACACTATACGCCTAATAAAATTTTAAAGTGCTCAACCCCTTGGGGAGCAAACATCTGTTAAAATAATATATGGTAAAAGGAAGTTTTAAAATCATCAACAGATCTGTTTCGAGCGCTGGCTCTCCTCAGGATGGTGTTGGGTCGCCTACTGCCGGTGTTATATGGCCTAATGTCACTGTTTGCACGTGCGGATTGGCTGCACGTGTTGTTCGGTTTTTCAGGTTGTTTACAGTTCAGGGTGCGTTTGCTGACAACGATTTCCATTTGTGCCTGCAGTTGTTTACTATTTCTACTTTAGTATTTAGGGTTGCTAAGTATGGTTTGCATAGTATTAACCATTTTTCTGTTGAACATAGGTTGCATCTTTTTGAAATGTATTGTATGGTGATGCCCTTTTTTATGATTTTCCAGGATATGTTATAGTTTATTTTTTTGTCTTTAAGTCTCCAAATATATTTGCTCAGTTCTGTTTGGTTTTTGTATTTTACTTTGTTGAATGACTGTTTATGGTTTGCATATCTGGTTTTGAAGTGATTTTCAGTGATCCCTATGTATGTTTCTTTTTCATTTTCTGATGTCACAGTGGCTTGGTATACAATGTTGTTATAGAGGCATTTGTTGCTTAAGGGACACTGTTCTTTTGTAGTACAATTGCAGATTTCCTTTCTTCACCCTTCTTTGCTGTGTTGCTTTTCATTTTGTTGGATGAATCAATTATATTTTTTAAGGTTAGGCATGCATGAATATGATAGTTTGATGGTGTTCTTGTTGAATATTTTGGACAATTTGTGTCTTTTGGGAAGGATGCTGTCAGAATTTTAAAAAATTCTTTCCCTACGTTTGTTTTTACTCGTCCATCATATGGAGGGTTGTACCATGTGATTTTCCTTTTCCTGCTTTTTTTGTTTTTGTTCATGTTGTTATCTGGGTTGTATTGTAGTTTGTAGCTGTAACCACTTTTTTGCAATGCCTCTTGGTATTCTGCTGCTGCGTTGTTGAATACTCTTTCATTATGTGACAGGTTAGATAATCTCTTGTTTATGCCATTGGGTATGGTTTTTAGTATAGATGGTGGGTGGTTGCTATTGGTGTTTACATAAATGGGAGTGTCATTAGGTTTCTTGTATGGTTTATATATGTAGTTGTTGAGGTCAAGTGTTATGTCTAAGTAGTTCACTACCTTTTTGTTTGCTTCAATGGTGATTTTTAGGATCACTGAAAATCACTTTCAAAACAGATATGCAAACCATAAACAGTCATTCAACAAAGTAAAATACAAAAACCAAACAGAACTGAGCAAATATATTTGGAGACTTAAAGACAAAAAAAAATAAACTATAACATATCCTGGAAAATCATAAAAAGGGCATCACCATACAATAACATTTCAAAAAGATGCAACCTATGTCAACAGAAAAATGGTTAATACTATGCAAACCATACTTAGCAACCTAAATACTAAAGTAGAAATAGTAAACAACTGCAGGCACAAATGGAAATCGTTGTCAGCAAACGCACCCTGAACTGTAAACAACCTGAAAAACCGAACAACACGTGCAGCCAATCCGCACGTGCAAACAGTGACATTAGGCCATATAACAATATATATATATATATAATATATATGTGTGTGTGTGTGTGTGTGTGTGTGTATGTGTGTGTGTGTGTGTGTGTGTGTGTGTGTGTGTGTGTGCAGATAGGGAAAGAGTATTTTAGATACAATATATATCACCAATATATGTATAAATAGATAGATAGATATAGGTAGACAGACAAACAGTTGGACTGATTGATTGACAGGTAACTGTAGTAGTGACACAGACCATGGTATCTATGGACTGATCATGCACTGGGCTAGCCCCGGATGAGGTACGGCGTCTTTCTGCTCAGTGTCTTCTGCAGACCTCCTCCTATCCATTTTCTGGCGGCTCAGCTGACTGTTTGATTCCCACAGCTGTCAACCGGCACACTGTGACCTCACATCTTTACAGAGGCTCTGTATTGTGCATGCTCAGGCCTGTATACAACGTTTATGGTACATGTTACCATTCTGTTCAAGGAGCTAACGCAATGGGCCATGGTTTATGTAAGTGCATATTCATATATTGCCTTCATTTGTTTCATTAATCAGTTGGTCTGAAGTTGAGCGGAAGCGACGTGCACAGTACCTCTACTGACCCCCTTCCAATGCACGTTATCCAGGCGTGTCCAGGTGTGGAATACTTTTTCAGCCAGAACAACTCACGTATCACCATGCTGCAGGTCAACTGGTCAGACTGTAAGCACAGTTTGCCTCAGTTTACAGCATACCAGGGAGTAGTGTACGGGATATGTAATGAGTTGACTGCTTTTTGTAAACTGCATGTGGATGCGCCAGTGGGAATGTACGTACGTATCCGTCTTCTACAGCAGCAATACTGGTGCGAGTCCCGTGAATGGAATACGAAAATAATCAACTCGATTTCAATGGCATGCGATTATCATTCTGTTGAAGAATTATTTATCGAGTCAATTAGACATTTCATGTGTGTGCTGCATACTAACTATCCTGTCCTTAAGGTCGATTTTGCACATGTAGCACAGCATAATGCTTTGGTAACATATGATTCAAAGTATTCTGGATATGTGACAGCGTCATATATACATCATGACTATTATTTAGTTTTCCTTAAGACATTGATTGTGCCCTTTAGGCATGTCATCATGGTAAGTATTCAGCAATGGCACAGACCTCAAACATGGTTAGCTAGGTCTCCTATGTACGAGGAAGACTGTAAAATTGATATACACAGAAACAAAACAAAACTCAGCAGAACGTCACACACGTGTCGGATCCACTGATCTCAGCAGCCAAAACCTTTATCACTCAATATCTCAACATTCAGTTTTTTTATGAATCTGACGTACATGGAGGTCTCCGAATATATTTTTCTACATTTCCTGCAAATCATCAACCTTACATACAACCCAGCGGTTTTATTTAACTGTTCTGTCAGTCATTATTCTGTATTTCAGCAACATCTGCACTGTAATCTGAAGCCAGAGTGTGACGATGGACGGGATGAAACAGAACACTGCCCCTTCAGCAGTCCTGAGTGTCAGGGGAGGGTGGCTACACGTCACAAATGTATTTTTCTCGTCATTTCTGGAAACAGTTTAAGCTTTGATCTCCTAGAATATGAATGCCTAAGAAAAGGTGGGACTCCGGCTGCATTAAAACACAAGAACGGAGCTGAACGATTCTTTGTATATCTTTAAGAAATATATTGACCCAGACCTGCCTCTAGGCTACTTCAAAAACTGGCATTCAAAGCCATTTAAGCCATGTACAGCAAAATTTGTATGTGGCATGACAACACTTTAATCCATAACTTCACGAAAGTAAACCCTCCATATAATCCCTCAAGAGGAAATCATTTATTGACTTTTACTAGATCTGGAACTGGTTTCAGTATGATATCAAATTTTTACAGCAGACATTTACTCTGTGAACGTAAGATTCAATCTTTCGGTAAATTGTCTTCGAAACTTCCATTCACATATTTACACACACGTGAATCCGTCTCAACAAACACACGACAGTATCTATCTAGTTGTACTCGTGGGCACGCAATTCATTCATTTTCATCACATGATCCCAGGAGCAATTGCAGAAACGCAACTAGTATACGGCTCACTGAGTCCTTCAAATTAAATGATAAGCAAAGAAATCGCATGAATCTGCACATGAAAATGTTTCCTTTTACATATGACTTGTTTTCTTGTGATGATGAAATCACAACCGTTCACCACACCGTGATATGTGACTTCCGACAGGACTGCCCGGACAACAGTGATGAATTATTCTGTTACCACCCCCCATGTGACGGCTTTCAGCCCACAACTGGTCAGTGTGTCTCCTGGAACCAACGGTGCAATGAATTTTCAGACTGTTTGGATGACTCAGATGAGGTCGGCTGCACTGAAGATACAAGCTACCTAAACGTGCTAGGAGACAAAAAGGCACGGCTCCACATTAGCCTGGATGGTACTGGTACCTATCATGGGAGTGATGAATGAGGATGAGCCGTGTCCCGACACACATTATCGTTGTATATCTGAATGGCTGTACTGTCTCCCTATCTACACTCTGTGCATAGGTTTTCAGACTGTGTTTATGGAGAAGATGAACAGGATTGTGAAATAGCAACATGCTCTGGTTTCTTTAGATGTCGTAGTTCTCAGGTCTGTGTTCATGGAGATCATCTGTGTGATGGTTGGGGTCAGTGCCCACAGCAGGATGATGAACTGCTGTGTGACAGGACCTGTCCTGAAGGTTTGCCTGTGTCAAGGTCATGCGTTTATGTGTGGTAAGCCTGTGCAAGTGGACCTCTTCTGTCAGCTTCGTTATATGGAAGCCACAGGTTCTGGAATGACTGTTAATGATTTCAAAGAAATATTTATCTCATTCACCTTAGCATACCCAATTGTTACTTAATTAACATTTCTGGTTTGAAGCTTCCAAACCTACAGTTCATTGATGTCGCTGATAACTATCTGAGAACTCTCAATATGGACATGTTTCATGACTTAAAGAATCTAAAAAGTCTACAAATAGCCCACAACCCACTCATGCGAATGGCAAATAAGTTTTTCTCGAAGCACATTCATTATACACTTCGGCGAGTAGATGTATCAAAAACGCGTGTTCATATACCGAACAATGTATACCTACCTCATATGAAACATTTGAATATCTCTTTTACTAACATTGAAGTCTTTCCATCAACAGGTCTGAAAACTACTCCAGAGCTGACTTTACTGGATGTCAGGGGGAATTCTCTGGATGACTTTCCTTTCGATTTACTGTCACGATCCGATCGTTTGATTTTAATGTTTACATCAAACTACAGGATTTGTTGTGATAAACTACTTCCCAAACGCTCCCGTGAAATGAAATGCGTAACGGTTTATACTGTTCTTCGCTCTTGTAAACACTTAATACCAAACGAACCTCTACAAGGTTTTCTTTTGGACGTTATGCTTGTCTGCTGTGGTGGGGAATTTGATTTGTTTGATCACTTTGTGTGCAACAAAAAGTAAATTTAGAACCAATGCCGTCACGATTGTTTGCAATTTGCTAGTTACTGGCATATGTATAGGCAGTCATGTTGGTATCTCTCTGGTAGCTAATGAACTATTTCGCGGACAATACATACTGGTCGAAAAGAAATGGACCAACAGTTTGGCCGTGCAAAGTGAATGGGTTTGTTTTCCTCCTGTCCACTGAAGTGTGCATCTTCATTATCTGGTTCATCACTTTGGATCACCTCATCATTTCTGTGTTTTCCCTGGAGATTCTAGGAGATCCAGCCGTTTTTTAACAGTAGTAGGTTGTTTAATATCATGGCTTGTAGGAGTGATTCTATCATTAGTACCATTTCTTCCTGGACTGTCACACTGGGGTCTTCAGGGCCAGTCTGGTCCTGTGTCGTCTGGCGTTGTTTAATCATTATCATTCCAGTCATGAGTTCAAATGGTTCAGTGTCATTGCAGTGACCAACTCGGTATTGCTGTTTACAGCCATGGCTAGTCAAATCATCATCAACAGAAGAATGCCGAAATACAGAATAGCCCTTGACTCCAGCAAAGGTCGATGTCGATGTATACTTCCGTTCACCTGATGGGATAATAACAGTCACTCACGTCGCTTGTTGGTTCTCATTTCAGCATGTGTAGCATGTTGTCGTCCATTGGAGTTAATGTTTTAGACGAGATGCGTGATGCCATTGTTGTGTCATGTTTCCACTCAACTCTGCTGTCAACCCATTTATTTTCGTGTGTGGACTGCTGTAACACAGAAACTGCAGCAGGCACGAGAAGAGAAGTTACTGAAAGTGTTAAAGTTTAGGATTGGCCAGTCAGGGAAAGTAGCTGCGAGTAAACACATATAAGAAAAAGAAGCAAATGTGGATGAAAAGTAAATATACAAACGCATACATTAGATGATATCGGCTTTACTAAAAAGCCAGAATGGTAGTTTTTTCATGGCAGCACTACCAGCAGACCACAGTCTAACACCAAGAACCCATTACCACTGTTTCATCCTCATCACAAAAAGCACCACTCCGTGCAGACAAGTCCGTAAAGCTTCACAGCATCTGCTGAGCTGGTGAACGAGATAACGGTGACGATCAATTATATTCAGTCCTGTTGGAAGGGGGCGAGTAATAACCAGGAAATTCAGTCAAGACATTTTAACACTGAAATATAAAGATCCACAACATATGCATTTGTTTATGTCAAATGACTTCTCCTGTTGAATGAGTTGAATAAAGACGAAGCAAGATTCCCTACAACATTTTCATTTCTGAATGACAGAAGACAGGTTTACTTGAAAGCTGCTGAACGTCAATATTATTTTGATGGAATAACTTTTTGTCGAAGATATGCCAGCACAGGGCATAAATTCAAAATGTAGTTCATCTTCCTTACCAGATGTACACAATGGACACACCAAATCCCCTTTTGCATGGACACCATATTTCTGACGATGCTCAGCAATGTCCGAATCATCAAAAGTGAACTTTGTCAGTTCAGACCTGAAAAACCTATACAAGTTCACGGAGGTATATGCTTCTACTTCTAATAAATGATTACATTTCAGCAGTCTGAATAAAGAAAATCGTTCGCTGTTTTGAATATGACTATCCCGCCATATACAATATATATATTATTATTTGTTGTTTGAAACAAGTCAAGAAATTCATTTCTGGATCAAACAATGCTTTGTAAATTTTGGCAGGTAGTCTTTCTTCCCCCACGCATACTAGCTTAAGCCATTGAGAATATCTTTTGCAGCTAAGATTTAGTCGAAAAAAATGAAAAGGCGGGACGAAAATCGGTATGTTGTATTGTGCAACGCTAAATAGATATGAATGAAGCATTGAATGCAAGATTAAAGTAAATAATTCCTGAAGTCCATGAATGGCGGTGGAATTATGATTCTTCAGGGGCGGAAAAGAGAGATGCACAACCACATTCCCAAGTTGCCCAGTGTTGTATTTAGCCTAGGGGTAACAACGAAACAAACGAACTTTCCTGTCAGACGTGTTATCATTCTTTTATTTGTACTGCTTCAGATTAAAGATGAGTTTGGTAAATGGGAGGAAACGACAGGAGCAAACAAATGACAGCGCAGTATTATCATGTGTTCTTTCCAAGCAGTTGGCGATCAGCTCACTCCATTTTATCACTTGGTGTTTTCACGTGTTGGTTCTGCATACCTGGCTGTCAGCTCTCCCCACTTTTATTACACTGTGTCGCCGTGCGTTGGTTCCATATGCTGAGCGGTCTGATCACACCACCTATACGACACTTTTTCGTATTGGGCTGGTTTTATGCTTTTAGTTGCCTGATCTTCCCCTTTTATGTTCTTAATTCATCTCCCATCAGCAAACACTCTACATGAAAATATGTGTGATGCTTTAAGTATTGATCTGCATTGATTAGATACTGAATTTAGTTCTTTCTCAAATCATATATCAAAGAGGTTTTGGGCTGTGCCATGAGTTCAATAGTTGCCAGAAATGCTAAGTGCACTGAAGGCAAGTCAGCCTTCCATCGCATAATTAATTCATTTGTCAGCCTGATTCATTGCCCGGTTGTTTTCACAAATACATATTGGAAAAACGGACACGATCAACCTAGCCGATATCAACATGCTTTATCTTCATGTCCTTTGATTCTGACAATGGATTATTTCTTAGTCTTCTGAATCGCAACAGAGACAGTACGATCCATCATATTTAACAGACACATTGTCATGAGCAGACGCACCGGTGTGTGTGTGTGTGTGTGTGTGTGTGTGTGTGTGTGTGTGTGTGTGTGTGTGTGTGTGTGTGTTAAAATTCAAATCTTTGCCAAGTCATTACTATAATGACTGAAGAATTGTTAGCCTGCACTTGTTTTCTCTCACTACTTAATTGTTCAGCATTATAATGTTTGGTCATTCAGTGGAAGATTGCATCTCTTAGGAGATGCAAGTATAGGTTGTTCTGTATCATTCTTAGCCACTCACAATGCTTGTGTTATTGAACAGCCGAGATGACCTCTCACACTGTTTCCTATCTTTTGATCTCCCTTGCATCCTTCAATGGATCCTCAAGCATAGACTCAAAGATTGTCCCCTAAATTTTATACTGTTTGTATCATGTTTTTAGTTTTTCAGCAACTTTTTTTCCTCTCCACACGTTCGTTCGTTTTGTACCATACTACCCTTCGCTGGCTGCTTTGGTGGTGCTGTTGGATTCTTTTTTGAACCCTTGGTGGTGAGAGAACACCACATAATTATGGACTGTTGTGTGTCTCTATTTGACACCAAGAGCACAGACACAACCAGCTATGTCTCCCTGATGTGTCCGATCGAGCGGACGAAAGGCCTAGGAGCTGGCAATACAAACAGTTCTGCCTTCGAAGGGGAGTACGATGGTTCCCTCAGGCAGATAGTGAAGGGTTTCTCATATTTATGGAATATTTCCCCCTTCATCTTCAATTTTTTTAAAAATTCAAATCTTTACTAAGCAATCACTATAATGACTGAATAATTGTTAGCCTGCACTTGTGTTCTCTCTCACTACTTAATTGTTCGGCGTGTGTGTATATATATATATATATATATATATATATATACACACACACACACACACACACACACACACAGATGGAGAGATGTTGTGGCTGCTACCGCTGATGCTATGGTTGAAATACTATGGAGGGTCAATTTTTTCTTGTGGAGAGAGAGACAGAGACAGACAGACAGACACTTTGACATTTCATTGTCATTACCAAAGAGGTCTTTTGACAAGGGGGCAGAGGTAACAGAACAAAACATTTCCCTCTTTCCTTTCATGCAAACAAATAGTACACTTCATTCCTAGTGTATATCAAAACCAAACTTAACAAAAACAAATAAATTCGTAACATTTCGTTATGTCCCTACCTCACGCACAGGAGTAATGGAGTAAGTTTATAAAAAAAACAAAAAAAAACCTTAAGACTTACTCGACCATACACTCAATCAAATGATGGCAGTGTATTTTACTGATCTCTTCAACATGGAAAAAAAACAACAACAACAAAAAAAACTAAGACTGACTCGACCATCCCCTCAGTCACATGATGACATTGTATTTTACTGATCTCTTCCACGTGCGATGAATGATAATATTAATTCAGGTATCTTTTATAATGTATTATCTTAAAGTTCACTATCCTTCATCTGTCTAATTTTAAATGCTTCCGCGATTAATTTCGCAACTGATTTAATTACCATCTGATGATAACACGTCAACGACATTTTGTCTTTTCGCTATATCTAGCTTGAACAATGAACAATTCGTCCGCACTTCATTATAAGCAGTGCAGTGGAAGAGAAAGTGTTATTCGTCATCAATAATAAGTCTACATGCAGGACAAGGAGATGGTGTGGATGTTTCGCATTCAAATCCTCTTTTTTCTCGCATTAAAACCTAAAAAGAGAGAGAGAGAGAGAGAGACAGACAGACAGACAGACAGAGAGACAGACAGATAAACAATCTAAAAGCAATACAAAATTCAAAATCATTCTTCCATACGCATTCAATTCCAAGTCTTCAGAATGTCTTATGAAATCTTTTGTCCATGGAAATGAGCCTGTGAAAATGATGACTGGTGAAAGGGAAAACGTTGGCTGTTCTGCCATTTAGATTCCTACACAACTTTTTCATACAATAATATTTTCTCTGTTAAAGTCTCTTCAAGACAGATGATGCCGTTTTCAATTTCAAATTGTTGTATGATATGGGGAATTCATTGGAGGCACGTTAGCACATACATAAACAATGTTATTTTTCGAAACCAAATAACGTCTTATTAAGTAAGAATCACATGATCTTGTCTTGTTCACATGTAAGTTCAGACCCATAAGCCATCAACTCGGGTTTGAATTAAGCATAGCGTTCCACCTGATCTCCTCCAGCGCCTTATCAGCTTAACAGCATGTTAAAAAAAAAAGACAGAATCGTAAGGGAACAAATAGGAATCTATTTTCTCTATGAAACTTTCAACAAGGCAAACAAAACCCAGTTAAAAATGTACGATGTAAACTGTTGATGATCATCCATAGATGAAAGGCCATCTACATTCCAATGAAGGAAAGTGAACAAGCGTGCTTCATTCTTTTTTCAACAATATTACACTGATGATTTGTTTACTTTCACACTCGCTATCATTCATACATTCATTCAGACTTTCATGCATTCGAATGTCTCTGTTGATTACATTTTGTCTTCTCTCTCTTCCACACTGTGATGTTCCCTGTCATTTTCACGTGCTTCGTCACGACACAAATCGTTCTATGCCGTGTGAAAAAAACAAGCATGAATTCTACAATTCTCTGTTTCGTATCGATAACCTTTACTCATTGAACATGATGCACGACCACCAACATGTGCGTTTTCGCGTTTTATCTTCGAAACCGGTGTTTGGTTACATTTATCTGCCTTTGTTTTGTCAACCAGTCAAATTAGACTTTCAGAACTGTGGAATTTTAACTTTGTTTAACCAGTCATCCTTTTTCCAGCACAATTTCTTGCCTTCGATGAGGAGATGAGCATATATCATAGCGGCCCTCTTGTTAATGTCTCTAGCAGCTTTTAAGAGTGGTCCTAGATTCTTTCTGTTGTCACAAACTCTCTCTGTGTGAAGCCATCATCAATAAACACTGAAGTGTTCTTTAGGTTCTTTTGGGCTTCTTTGTGTTCGTTAGAGGTCCATCGGCCAATTACAGGTGAATACGGCTCATTATTGAGGCGATATCTTCTGTCAAATTCTACGGTTTTTTGATAGTTGTAATCATCAGTCAACAGACTGTGTACTATATTCACTCAGTCCTGTTTGCTTTTTCCTTGGTAATCCATAAAAAAATTCCAGTTACTCTTCTTTAAGCGTGCTTCAAGATCATCGACTTTTTCTTCCAAACGCATGATACTGTCTTTCATTCCGCTGCTCTCTGCTGATTACTGGTCATCTCATTCATGTCATGCGTGTCCCTCTTCAGTTCGTCAGCTGAGTCTTTTGGATCTTTCACATCGTCCAACATGTTGTCAACTTTAAGAGAGAGAGAGAGAGAGAGAGAGAGAGAGAGAGAGAGGGTGAGATAGAGGAGAAGAAGAAGGAGGAGGAGGAGGAGGAGGAGGAGGAGGAAGAGGAGGAGGAGGTGGAGGAGGTGGAGGAGTAGGAGGAGGAGGAGGAGGAGAGGAGGAGGAGGAGGAGACCAACAACAAATACAAGAGAAAGAAGAAGAAGAAGAGGGAGAGAGATTGATTGATTGATTGATTGATTTGAATCTTCAATGGGTAAAGAATTAGACACATTAAAGGCCTTTTTACCAATTTGCGCGCATTATACAAAAACTACAACATGCAACAGGGACCAATCAGTAATGATTTCATGACACAACTAACAACGTATTCTTGAGAGAGAGAGAGAGAGAGAGAGAGAGAGAGAGAGAGAGAGAGAGAGAGAGAGAGAGAGAGAGAGAGAGAGAGAGAGAGGGGGGGTCCGTTTCTTATTCACTGATTAATGCTTAGCCTAAGAGTTTGATCATGACTATAATGAAAGGAACGAGAAAGTGACTGATGGAAAATAAATGAGCACTTCGATTATAATGGTGACTATTACGCAGATTCTAATCAGCCACTGAGTCTCTTTTCATGTTCATATCTGACAGATTTGTTCCTTTTTTGTCTAGATGTCAGTGAAAATGCGAATTTTTTTCTTTGGTCAGTGCATATCCATTCTTTGCTTGGACTCAGTCGAAAACCTCGGCGATGCGAGAGCTGAGAAAAACGACCGCACGAGGTCATGAGCGAATGTCCTGAGAATCTTCTCTCTCTCTCTCTCTCTCTCTCTCTCTCTCTCTCTCTCTCTCTCTCTCTCTCTCTCTCTCTCTCTCTCTCTCTCTCTCTTATATTGTTGCAAACATACAAAAAGGAAAGGTAGCAATAAGAATAAAATAGTCCTCTTTGGAAGCAACGAAACAAAACAGTGCCGTTGTTTTGTGTCAATTTTCTTTATAGTGTTCACATATCCTGTCAAATATCAACCATACTGGGATGTGATTTCAACCACATTAGAAACTTGGCTTCGTTGGATTTTTTTCCGTTTTTCCATCAAAGTATTGAATGTGTACATAAAGGGATTAATAGCAGAGTTCACAGGCAATACGAAAATAGCTAGAGCCACATTCATTTCCCCAGGGATGGGAGTGCCAGCCAGTGACAGAAATTCCACACAGTCCAATGGGAAACCAACACAGGAAATCGGTTACAGCAACACTAATCAACCGCCGAGCTATGGTCACGTCTTGTGACACTTTGGTGGAGTGCTTTTTCAATGCATTGTGCTGTATAGACCAGTAAATGAAGATCTGCCCAATAAAGATCAATGAAAGCAAAACAAAGTTCATAATTATTAAAAACACTTATCGAGTACACCCTTCCTTTGAATTCCTGCCTTGTGACAGGCAGAGGAATACATATGCCTGTCTGACTGTAAAACTCCCAATGTGATGTCATCGGAAGCAAAGGCAAAAAGGCTAAAAGCCAGCCAACCATCCACGTTAACAGACAAGCCATTGCTGCAGACCTTTTCTGAAATCTCACAGTGCTGAATGGAAATCTAAGGACAATGAAGCGATCCAGAGTGATAAACCAGATAATCAGTGCTGACGTCTCACTGGACAACAGAGACAAAAATCCAGCAACTTTACACGCCACGCTGTTTTTCCATTTGTCATCGTAATGAAGATATCTGCCACTGAACCTTTCATCTGCCACTCCAATAATGGTAATATAGACACCCATCAGAAAGTCCGCCATTGTTAGGTTGGTGACGAACACACTATGACCACCGGCAGAGGCCATACTTCTTAAAAACGCACGTGCGCCGAAACAGAAGACATTACCAATCAGAGACAGACAGACGATTAGCCACAGAAACATGCGGTACGTCCATGACTGCAGCAAGTCTTCACACGAAGATATCTCATCTTTTGGAGCGTGGCAGGAACTACTATCGAAACCATGAGGCACAATCTCACTGCAGCACAATTTGTAATTGTCCGTGTGTATAACACTCAAACGGGAAAGATGACTGAAAATATCCACCGGAAACGTTTTAACCGGACTGCCCTCCATGTGCAATTCAGTCAGATGAGGTATGGACTGAAAACTGCTGAGGAAAGTGTGAATAGAAGTGAAACTTAAATTCAGTATCTGTATGTGAGAAAATGCAGAGAAGAGCTGTGCGTCAAACAATGTGAGCGTGGTTAGGGACAGATCTATGGCTGAAAGTCTGTTCTGTTGGAGGGAATAGGAGTTGTCCATGAACAGTGAGATTACAGGGTTCTTTGATAGTGACAATGATTTTAGATTCTCAAAACGAACAAAAACTGCCAAACTAATTTGCTGCAATCGGTTACCATGGAGGGTCAGGAACTTTACATTTGCCAGTGTCATGTTAGGTATGTGCGTTAAGGAACAGTGGGCAAGGACCAGATGAATGAGATAGGTATTGTGGCTGACCTCAGACAGGGTCATGCCAGACCCTGTGGCGTCCAGGGAACGGAGGTCAGGAAAGTGTGCTGCAATGAAGGGATGGAAACACCGAAATGTGTGACCTTGACACTGGCAGTCTACAGGGCAGGCCATGTCACAGACTAGTTCATCTTCATGCATTGGACAATGAGACCAGCCGTCACACAGCTGATCATTATGCACGCATATTCTTGAAGTTCTGCATCGCAAAAATCCAGAACATATCATATCCGCACACCCCTCTTCATCTCGGTGGTCAATACAGTCGTACATTCCATTGCAGCGTGTGTAGACAGGCAGACAGTCGTTGAAGTCACCAGGACAACGATAGTGGCTGTCAGGACAGGACTCGTTGGAATTCATTGGGATTGAGGTGAACAGCAAGTTACTATTGAAATTAATCAGAGCAGGAGAGGGAAAGGATGGAAGATTCACGAACACAGATTTGATAACCTTACAATCACGTTCATCTGATTCATCCCAACAGTGAAATCGTTGATCACACACCTTATCATAGGGCACACATTGACCACTAGAACACGTCAAGGTATTCACACATGGGGAATGACGACAAAACGATTCGTCACTCTTATCCTGACACTCGTTTATGAAATTACACACCAGGGTGTATGCTAAAGCCAAGAGCGCATCACTGCACTCAAATAAAGGAACTGAAATGACAATGTGTTTCTTAGAATCAAGAATCATATCAGTCGTCGAGATTTGGTAAGAGAGGTGCAAGAGGTATTTGTTTGACAGAAATCTTCATCGAGCATGTGGTGGCAGAGTAGAAATGTGTAGGTCAGATGACCATCACCGCATACTGTCATAGATGGTGTTTTAACAGGTATGGTGGTCAAAAAAATATTCCTGGAAAAAAATAGAATGAGAAGACTTTATCGCACCCTTAGTTTCATTGAACGTGCACATTACACCGAATGGTTGGACGAAAGTAGAGCGTCTACCAAAATACAAATATACACTGTTACTGGACGAACTCAAAATCAAGCTTTAGTTTAAATCCAGAGTGTTCTACAGTACCAGCATAGACAGTGTGATAAAGTACTGTCTTGTCTCCACAAACTGCGCAGTGTCTGTACATGGAGCGCAGTGGCATATCATAAGAGAAAACACCAACCGCATACCTCCCTATATATTCCTTTGCTTTTGACATTGCACTCAACAAATGTGTCCAGTTATATATACAGGTAGGGCAACTTAACTTACCTCCCAGTTTCAGACAAAAGTCATTGCCTACTTCCGGTGTCTTATCACTGGGGAAATCCACGGGTAATCTTATATAATGAATAGCACCCTTGACATGTGTAACAGTCTGGTTGTGGATACACAGTTTTATGTTGACCATCTTCAGAGTTCTGCAAACCACACCACACACACACACACACACACACACACACACACACAGAGAGAGAGAGAGAGAGAGAGAGAGAGAGGAGAGAGAGAGAGAGAGAGAGAGAGAGAGAGAGAGAGAGAGAGAGAGAGAGAGAGAGAGAATGACTGTTTTCACGTACACAGATATCGGCGGACTAGATATGCATAGTTTACGATATCAACCATTCTAAATTAAGGCTGTCTGAGGGTGCTGATAGGACAGTAAACGTTACTGTCATGTGATGTAGCCTCACATGGCGACATGTGACGTTCGTCGCGTCCGCCCTTATTTGATATAAGTCATTTCTCTGGGTAGGGAAAACGAAAGGTAAAAGAAAGGATAATTTACGTGGCCTGACCAGTGTGATCGGTGTCGCTGGTGGCTATAGACGTAAGGTGATTATTGGTTGAATCGATCAGGAAAATAGGCGGACATTGTCCATTGGTCAAGTAACCAAGGGCTGGCAATGCGTAGAGTTAGGTGAGTACTCACTGACTATGTACTCAGGAAGAGCGCAGGAAGGAAAAATGAAGTATAGGAAGGAGATGGTTTGGGGACACTGACCAGACAGGTTGTTTGGAACTGCAGAACGAGATTCACCTGTAATATACCATTACCAGGTGATGACAGATGGGGAGAGAAAAGAGAGAGTTCAAAAAAAAAAAAAAAAAACAGGAAAAAGGGAAAAGAATTTATCATTATTCAGATTTTGAAATAGATTACTTACACGGACTTCATTCGTATTTCAACCCTTCCCGGTGATGTGGGCAGCACCAGTAACGGGATAGGCGACTGTGGCAGTCGCACAAGTATTTGGGCTCCAGGGCTCCAGTGCTTCAGCACCTAATTGACTCCAGGGTTGGAGAACCTAGTTGAAGAGGACAACGAGTGCGGCAGTCGTGAGAGAACTTAAAGCGTTTGTCATGTTGACCCACTGTGATTTTGATTGTCCCCCTGGGTCGGAACGCAGATATTGTTCCTGTATTTTAAGCCATCTTTAATTCTTCTTTAGGAAAGTGTAAAAATTGTTTCTCCATTGAGGAGGAGAAACCTGTAAAGAGAAGTTCTTGTGAATTACTATGCATAATGAGATGAAATTTGGTCCCAGCTAGTGGATGTGTGAATGTTTGTACCTCCACTGGAGTGGAGGAACAGAAGATTTGAAGATTTGGAAAGTTGGTTATCGTTTAGTAAATTATTCCCCGGAGAGGAGGGGAGAAAAACGAGTTATCGTAGTGCGCCTTCTGGTTGTTTGGAGAGACTGCGTGTGCACGGAGTGAATGCTGAGCTGAGTGCGCGCATGCATTTGTGCTCAGTGTGACAGTTACACTGAGTGATTATCAGCCGCTATTGCTTACACTGATACTCACCTGGGTCTTGTGGATTGCTAGAACTGATTGACCTGTTTCATATTTAATTTTGTAGTCATGTCATGTCAGAGGTGCAAACACACTCAAACTGATCGGTGCTTTTTATGTTTGCCTTGCATGCATGAATCCACACACACACACGTACACACACACACACACACACACACACACACACACACACACACGCACGCACGCACGCACGCACGCACGCACGCACGCACGCACACACACACACACACACACACACACACACACACACACACACACGCGCGCGCGCGCGCGCGCGCGCGCGTGCGCGCACGCGTGCTCATGGGGATGTAAACAGAGTAGGGAAAACATAGTATCGTTGATGTCACCCAGAAACATAGAAGGTCACCTTTATTAGGCAGTTACTGGCGACCTGAACTTGACAGTTCATGACGGGCTGCCACTCATGGAATTATACAATGGGCGATGATCAGATTACCATCCAGCCCCTCTTGTACAATGCTATGCACACCATGTGCGTCTCTCTGCCACGATCAACAGCGTAATCCTACATGTTCCACTATTTTCGGCCCATGATGCATCGTTGTATTTTTGAGCTCGCTGGTTTGCTAGAAAGGGATGCTGAAAATAGAGATTTCATGCCGTGCAAAGAGAGACACCAGCACCAATCAATTATCGCCGCACCATCATCTTGTGCCATGACACGGAAAGTTTTTTGCCAGCAGGATTAGTTCTACCTTCCTGCACATGAAAATTCCAAGGATTGTTAGCCTGTCTTTTGGCTGACTTCAGACAGGAGGGAATGGGATCCTCATACAAAGGTTCTTTGAGTTCAGCAGGCTTTGTCATAACAAGATTGTGGGCCCTGATGATAATGACCAAGCAGTCTTTGATTAAGGCTCCAGGCGGGTTGTTCCAGATTTCAAGCAAATTTGCTGCACATAGAAAAAGAAAAACAGTGCCTGAGTTCTTCTTTGAGCTTCTTATTATCATGAAGTCTCCCTTGACTTCATGTACCGTCTCACCTGCAAATGCCTACTTGGGCTGTGATGTTAAAGTAGTAACGGCCAAACACCCTGGCTAATAGTTCTGGACTGTCACGTCTGTCCAGTAACCTTGGTACATTCATGCTTCAAGCATCAGAGGTGTCTTCATTTTTTCTCTTTAAAATCATTTGGATGGGTAGGGTGCATGCTCATGTCTACTTCTTGAAGGGATCGTCGACTCTCGAAGATTAGTTAAATGAGGTTAAAAGTCATTTGATCTCTTAATACTACAACGTATAGTGTGTGTGTGTGTGTGTGTGTGTGTGTGTGTGTGTGTGTGTGTGTGTGTGTGTGTGTGTGTGTGTGTGTGTGTGTGTGTGTTTGGACGTGCATTTGCTCGTGTGTGCGTGCGCGTGCGTGCGCGAGCGCGTGTGTCGTGTGTGTGTGTGTGCGTGTGTGTGCGTGTGAGAGAGAGAGTGAGAGAGAGAGAGAGAGAGAGAGAGAGAGAGAGTGTGTGTGTGTGTGTGTGTGTGTGTGTGTGTGTGTGTGTGTGTGTGTGTGTGTGTGTGTGTGTGATTTATGCATGCACGTGATGCGTGCGCGAATTAGCTCTTTGATGACAACCGATTGTTGCCACCGTGTTAAAATTACCACCTTCGACCAAAGTCCACATGGTAAATGCCCCACTCAGTGAAAGTCCCTTAAATGGGTTGGTCTTCAGTACTCCAGTACTTGAACACTGTCCTAAACAGCCATTCATATTACAAGAGGCAATTAGCATTTCCACAACTAGTGTTAAAAGAGTCAGCAAACCCAGCTCTCCTGTGGCCGGATTATCAGAAAATAAGAACATGGAAAAAGGGTTTAAGGCCCGAAACGTTTGGTTCATCTTTTCCTTGGATTACATTTTCCCCCCTGGTTTTTATTTATGTTTTTTCATTGTGTAATCCTGTGGTCAAATTTGCTCTGTTGTCAAACGTTTCTGTTGTTGTTCACACTCTTTCCAGTTTGTTTGCAGCAATGTGGATAGATCTTTATGAGACCTCCTCATAGAGCAGTATGCCTAGATTCCCATGGATGGCAAGCTGTTCCAACTGCTGCGTCTTCAGGACAGACCCACAGTGTTTTAAACATTCTGCGTCACTTTCTCGACGTAGATGACTGCACTGGTCGTGCATGCGAACTCCCATCAAGATGTACGGTGCATGGCAGATTGCTTGTTCAAGCCTGCTGACGTCTATGGTTGCCCTGTTAGTCTCAATTCGTAATTACGATCGTAATGAATCATGGTGGTGAAAGTACTGGATGATGGAGACGAGTCGGAAGCCTTTCCAGTGACCAACGCGCGTAAAGCAGGCTGCGTTCTCGCCCCTACACTCTTCAGCGTGGTCTTTCCGCCATGCTGACTGATGCCTTCCGTGACTGCCAGGGTGGTATACACGTCAGATACAGAACTGAAGGTGGGTTCAACCTCAGGTGACTGCAGGCTGTTACAATGGTCAAAGAGACCGTCATCAGGGACTTCTTGTTTTGCTGATGACTGCGCCCTCAGTGCCGGCACAGAGCAGATGATGCAACACGAAGTGGACTGCCTCTCACGAGCCTGCGACAACTTCGGTCTCACCATCAGCACCAAAAAAGACCAAAGTGATGTATCAGCCTGCGCCAGGTAAACCCTACCAGGAACTACACATCACGGTAAAGGGGCCAAACTTGCAGGCAGTTGACAACTTCACCTATCTGGACAGCATACTCTCACGAGCTGTGAACATTGACGCAGAGGTCAGGAACAGGATTTACAAAGCCAGCTCTGTGTGTTTGGGAGACTCCGTGAAAATATCTGGGAGCAGAGAGGACTAAGCCTTACCACCAAGCTGAAGGTCTATCATGCAGTGGTACTAATCACTCTCCTTTATGACAGTGAGACCTGGACTGTCTACAGCAGACACGCCAAACAGCTCAACCATTTTCACCTCAGCTGTCTCCGTGGACTCCTACTCATCAAGTGGCAGGACAAAGTCCCAGACACTGAGATCTTGGAAAGGGCCAGCATCCCCAGCATCTACACTCTCCTTCAGAAATCCAAAGCCAGATGGTCTGCCCACATCGTCAGAATTCCAGATAGTCGACTGCTAAAAAAACACCTGCTGTACGGAGAACCGAGTCAAGGCAAGCGCAAAGTGGGGGGGGGGGGGGGGGGGGGGGGGGGGGGGGGGGGGGGGGGGGGGGGGGGGGGGGGGGGGAGGGGGGGGGGAGGGGGGGGGAGGGGGGCACAAGAAACGTTTCCAGAACTGCCTCAAAGTGTCCCTCAAAAGCCTGGACATCAATCTCAGCACCTGGAAGTCGCTTGCCCTGGACCGCCCAGCCTGGCGAAGCAGCCTCACAAAGGGTGCATGTACATCAGAGAAGAGACGCACAGAAGAAGCTGAGAGAGAAAGCGAGCCACGCGCAAGGCCAGAGCTACCTCCACCTCCACTGTAGCTCCCACCACGTGTCCCACATGTGGGGCGTTCCTTCCGGGCCCAGATCAGCCTCACCAGCCACCTGCGGACCAACACTCAGCGATCTTCCATCTGAGATTGAAGTGTCTCTCAGTCATGTGCCACCAAATCCATTGACAGTACAGGATTCAATATGAAGTCCCTTGACATCACTGTCAGAAACCAATACATGCTAGTTATCTTGATTGGGGGGGGGGGGGGGGGGGGGGGGGGGGGGAGGGGGGGTATTTGGTGCACGTACGCTCACATTTGCTTGTTTCATGAATTGCTGTTTAACATATGGACACTCATTACGTTTATGAAATTTGCAGCCACAGTGCCAGCAATGAATATCCGCAACATCCAATGCGCCACCACGACCGCTAACTTGTCCACGACCACGACCTGGTCCGAACGTCGGCGAGACAAAGTTCCCCACGGAAAAGAGTAAGGAACCCCACGATCAAATTGGGTTTGGTCATGCGACCCTCTATGAGAAAAGTTAGAATATCCTCTTGAAGCATACTGGACTAAAATGTCCAGGAAAAGCAACATTTGTCTCAAATACAGCGTCACTGGATTTTTTCCCGAACTGCTTCTCCGGATGAGCAGCGCGATACTGATCAGCGAGTTTACACATTTCTTTTGCAGTTCCTGAGAAAAACAGCTAAATCCTTAGACACTCTTTAGAGGATTTGCTCACGAAGTAACAAATCACGCAAACCAGCAAATGTTTTCTTCTGTACCGGACAAATCAATCCACCGATCAAACAAATGACTGCTACGGATAAAAAATGCAGCAAACGATTCTCCCTTTTCTGGTGTAACAGTACGAACATTTTTGACGAAACCCGTCTTCCCGTACATTGAAATGTTTTTGATAGTTCCCCTTGAGATCTTCCCACTCAAGATTTTCACGAGCAGCAAGACTATGGTACAAAGAAAGAGCATTGCCGTTAAATAAAGAGGCTACATACAACGTCCACTTGTCTCGAGGCCTCCCACAAGACACAGCATGGTTTTCAAACCTAAAAAGAAAAGAATCAATATCATCACGATTCATCAAATGGGGGAAGTTTGGAGATGTAGGAAATTTTAACAGCAGGATGTACATTATGATTAGCAGCGACACCAGAAGCAGCAACGTTTTTCGCGGCTTCCTGCACAGCAGTTTTGTTTTAACTTAAATTATATTTGCTTTTCTTCTAATTCAAGCTTGCGCAATTCTCATTCCTTTAAATGCAACATTTTTTTCTTTTTCCAACCCTGCCTGTCTATTTTTTTTCTTTCTCTTCTGCTTATTTTATCTCCTCCCTCTCTCTGCTTCTTACAGCACGATCTTCACATTGGTTAATGTAAGCAATTAAACCATATCCAGGCAAACCCAATCTCTGTCCTTAAGCTAAAAATCTGTCGAACTGAAGCATTTTGTCCGATATAGTAGGAGACAGAAAAGTATATTCTAGGACAAATTCACCTTCCTGCGTTATTTTTTGGAAGTGTAATTGGTGCTTTAGAACACTCAGCGTCCAAACAGGAAAAATAGGGTAAGGGATTTAAGATGTCAAATAAAATTCCAATATATAAAAATGAAGAATAAAACAATCAAACTTGGCACAAATTCAGTCAACTCAGTTATTCAGAGTGTAACAAACATTCGAATTTGTAAACAACTGAAAAAGAAACAATCACGGGACAGAAAAGAAGATTCACAGTTCACTATGATTGTTTGTGTATGTTCACCCTCAGATGATTTTTTCTCCTCCTTGGTTGGGAAAGTTAACCAAAAGGGAACAAAACAATAAAATTTGGAAATCGCTCTGAAAGAATGAAATTTGGAGAATGATTTCCGAAAGTACCCATTTAATTAAAGTGGAATATAGCGCTGTTTACCAAAATCAAAACGTACACTGTTATTAGACAAAGGTGAATCCAAATTGTGCCAGAAAAACGCCCAAAACAATTTAACGAAGATAAAAAAATACCGAACGTAACCCTTCAACATGTAAAAGAAAGGGAGCATTTACACACACTAATCAACAACCCTAAGTAAAATAGCAAATATGCTAATTTTGAAATGAGATAGGCGCTTATTGTTGAGAAGAAGTGAAGAATATTAAATAGAATGGAAACCGAAACCACGAGAGCTGAAAAGTCAGAATAGTAAGGCACAGAAAGACAAAGAGATAGGAGCCCTTTGGTAGATCACTATTTGATACTACCACCTGTGAACCTGGAGACGGGGATTCTCAATACATGAAAAACATTTATATCGCAAGACAATCCACAATAAAAAAAAAAAAACCCACAAAATTATGAAGTTGAAATTATTAATCAACGGTATAGAATAATGATAATTCTTTTGAATGTCAAAATGGGGGGGGGGGGGGGGGGGGGGGGGGGGGTGGGGGGGGGGGGGGGGGGGGGGGGGGGGGGGAACAAATCAGTATTTCCCCTCAGCCCTCAATGTTATTACATCTCAGTAAATTTTAAATTCAATATATATATTTTTTGTGAAGAGGGTTCAAACCAAAATCTTTTCAAAACTAGGGGGAGCTCAAAAGTCGGGGTCACCACTGTGACACACCGTGTTCGCACGCTCTCGGTCACGAACTCAGCATGCTATTTTCGTTTCTGACCTGAGTGTTCGTGTCTACTTCACTGGCGACGAGGATGGCGGCTTTCGGACAACTAAAAGAATTCGGACTTGAGGAAGGGGAAGATTGGGGTCAGTATACGGAACGGTTAGAGTATTATTTCGTGGCTAATGACGTTGATGATGAAGACAAGAAACGAGCAATATTTTTGAGTGCAGGCGGTAAATCTGTATACAAACTCATGTGTGATTTGCTTGCCCCAGCCAAACCTGGCACCAAGACATTTGCAGAACTGAAAACAATCATTCAAAATCACCTCCAGCCCAAGCCCTCTGAAATAGTTCAGAGATTCAAGTTTCACACGCGTTCACGTTATGAGCAGGAGTCTGTAGCAAAATATGTGTCACAGTTACGTCATCTGTCGCAAAATTGCAACTTTGGCGAAGCGCTTGATTCTATGTTGAGGGATAGATTAGTCTGCGGCATTAACAATAATCGGATTCAAAGACGTTTGTTGTCTGAGAAAGACTTGACTTTTGAGAGGGCGTTTGATGTTGCCAGGGCTATGGAGTCAGCAGAGAAGAGTGCAGTAGATCTGCAGGAAAACGCTGTGGGATCCACAGCTGGGGGAAGTCAGAGCACAGCTAGCATCGATATGATGGAAGATCGACAGGAAGATGTCAGAGCAGTGAAAAGAGATCGTTCAATGAAAAGACTTGGAATGTTGGTACTGCAAAAAGAAAGGCCATTTTCAGCGAGATTGCAGATTGTTTCGTGCTGAACGAGAGAACGACGCAGGAAGGACATAAGAAGATCCCAAAGCACGTGGACCCCTAAAAAAGGTGGATGACGAACCGGAAGCAGAATTGTTTTCTGTTTTCAAGTTAGAGAGCAAAGAAAAACCATATCTGGCTACAGTGGAACTGGAGGGCGTCGCCGTGGAAATGGAGATTGACACAGGGGCTTCTGTGACAGTGATTAATGAAGAGACATTGAAAAAGATCAGACGTAGGGTTCTTTTCCACTGAGGGCATCCAACCGAAGACTGAAAACGTACACAGGTGAAGAGATTCCGGTGTTGGGGGTAAGTCAGTGCTCAGTGACATACAAAGGGAGTTCCCCAAGGACCCTTGAGGTGATTGTAGTAAAGGGTCCAGGACCATGTTTGCTGGGCAGAGACTGGCTGAGACACATTCGGCTGGATTGGCCTAATGACTGGTGTCAGACTGTGACAGAAGGCAGTTGTAATCCAGAACTGGAAAAAATTCTGTGCGAGGCATCAGAACTGTTCGAGGAGAGTAGAGGCACTATCAAAGGTGTTAAGGCCAACATTGTGGTGGACCCTGCAGCCCAGCCACGTTACTTCAAACCACGCCCAGTGCCTTATGCACTACGTGAAAAAGTAGGCCATGAACTAGATAGACTGGAGGCCGAGGGGCACCATTGAGAAGGTGCAATTTTCAGACTGGGCGGCACCAATTGTTACTGTCGTAAAGCCAGACAAAAGCCTTCGCATTTGTGGAGACTACAAAGTAACTGTAAATGCAGTGTCCAAGTTAGATAAGATACTACTACCCCATTCCCAAAACAGATGACCTGCTGGCGGAACTCAGCGGAGGACAGTTTTTCTCCAAATTGGACTTGACAAGCGCCTACCAGCAGCTAGAATTGGATGAGGCTTCCAAAGAATTCACCACCATCAATACACACCAGGGCTTTTACCGGTACAACAGACTGCCTTATGGGGTGTCATCGGCGCCAGGCATTTTTCAGCGTACAATGGAAAACCTGCTGAGAGGGTTGCCAAGAGTTTACGTTCGCATTGATGACATCTTGGTGTCAGGAAAGACACAAGAAGAACACTTGATGACGCTGCGAACAGTGTTTGCAAAATTGAAAGAGGCCGGAGCCAAGCTGAAAAAAGAAATAAGTGTGTTTTCATGGGCCACTGAGGTAATTTACTTGGGGGTCTCAAGATTGACCAGAAGGGTATACGCCCTGTACCAGAGAAAATCCAAGCTATTGAGGAGATGCCTAGACCAGTAGACGTCAAACAACTACAGGCCTATCTGGGTATGGTGAACTACTATGCCAGATTTCTCCCAAACCTGTCCACGGTGCTGGCTCCCCTCTACTCTCTGCTGCAAAAAGGGGTATCTTGGTCCTGGGAAGAACTGCAAGAGAATGCGTGGTTAGAGTCGAAGAAACTTCTTCATTTCACCCCAAGTACTGGTCCATTTTGACTCCAGTAAAGACATCATCCTCTCCTGTGATGCCTCAAACTATGGGCTGGGAGCCATGATATCACACCGGATGGAGGACGGCAGTGAGAGACCAGTGGCGTTTGCGTCCAGGACAATGAACAACGCAGAGAAAAACTATAGTCAGGTGGAGAAGGAAGCACTTGCCATCATCTACGGGGTGAAGAAATTCCACCAGTATCTGTACGGTCAGAAGTTTGACATTTACACAGACCACAAACCATTGTTAGGGCTCCTTGGACAAAACAAACAAGTCCCCAACATGGTGGCTGCCCGAATACAGCGCTGGGCAGTGACCTTGGCAGCATACGAGTACAACCTGATGTTCAAGGAAGGCAGGAAACACAGCAACGCTGATGGCCTCAGCAGATTGCCACTCCAGATGACAGCAGAAAAACAGAACTCGAACCAGGGGAGATAGTTCTCCTGATGGATCAAGTGGAGACCATGCCGGTGACATCCAGCCAGATTCGTCAGTGGACCGACACTGACCCTGTGCTTTCACAAGTGAAAAGTTTTGTCTTGAAAGGCTGGCCTGAAAGCCATCCAGACCAGAGATTCAGACCATACTTGGCCCGGGAAAATGGAACTGAGTGTACTGGATGGCTGCCTGTTGTGGGGAACTCGGGTGGTGGTGCCCCCAAAAGGACGCAAGATTTTGCTACAGGACCTGCATGACGCCCCACCAGGAATGACTCGAATGAAGAACTTGGCAAGATCATATATCTGGTGGCCGAACATGGACAAAGAAATTGAATCTACAGTTAGAGGGTGCCCGATCTGTCAGACCCTTCGGAACCTACCTTGCAGCGCTCCTCTTCATCCTTGGGAATGGCCAGATCGCCCATGGACCCGACTACATGCTGACTATGCTGGTCCTTTTCTGGGAAAGATGTTCTTGGTGATCATAGATGCCCACTCTAAGTGGATTGATGCATATGCCATGAACACATCTACGTCAAGCGCAACCATTGAAAAAATGCGCCAGTCTTTCGCTACACATGGCATACCTGAAACCTTAGTCACAGACAATGGGACCTGCTTTTCCAGTGAGGAGTTCAAGGAGTTCATGCTCAAGAATGGCATCAGACATGTAAAATCAGCCCCATACCATCCATCCACCAATGGGCTAGCTGAACGGGCAGTACAAACATTGAAGCAAGGGCTGAAGAAAATGACCAGTGGTTCGATAGAAACTCGCGTTGCTCGACTCCTATCAGCGTACCGGGTGACCCCCCAAACAACTACAGGGTTGTCACCAGCGGAACTCCTGTTCAACAGGAAGGTGCGCACACGCTGGGACCTAATTCAGCCTGCTGTGGAGAAGCGAGTGGCCCAGAAGCAGCTGCAACAGAAACTGAACCATGACCGTGCTGAAAAGAGAAACTATGTAGCAGGTGATCTGGTGTACATCAAGAACTTTTCAGTGGGCAGTAAGTGGTTGCCAGGGGTGGTGGTACAGGCTACAGGTCCCCTGTCCTACCTGGTTCAGGTGACAGACGGCCGCCACCTGAAGCGGCATGTGGACCACCTTCTGTCTCGGGCCAGCAACCAACAGGAGTCTCAGGAGCCAGACCAGTTCGGTCAGCCTGAGTTTGATGTTCTGCCTGCAGCACCAGTGAGTCCAGAGCCAGCATTGCAGCTGTCACCAGGGGTGGATCAACAACAGCCTGTCACGCCATGGCAACCAGACCAGGGACCCAGCAGTGGTGAGGCGATGGCAGCAGCAAGCCAGCAGCAGGACCAGCAGCCTGACAGTCTGGAGGAAGGGGCAACACCAGGTCTGGCACTCCAGCCCGCCTCTCGGCCCGGTCGTCAACGGAGATTACCAGCACGTTTCAAGGACTATGTTTTTGAAGACGTTCAAAGATGTCCAGACAGAGGTGGAGTTGAAGCAGAAGGACTGATACCAAGGCGGAGCGGAACAGCTGTGTAGATTTTCGAAGTGTTGTAGTGCCCGTGACTGGTACAACACTTCATTTTGTTTTGTGCAGTGCATTTTTTTTTTTCCCTATAACTAAGTATTATTATGGAAGTGGTGTGAAGGAAAAATAAACAGTGAATTTAAGTGACATTAGAAATGCATGACATTTTGAGGACACTATTGGATAACATTTGGTTGTTAGTTTATATTATTTGAAGTTAAGTGATTAATGTGAATTTAAAAGTTAAAGAGTTAATTATATGTTTTGTTGGACTATATTTGTTATTAGTTTTAGATTGATATTTGGAAAAGGGTGAGATTATATATAATAATAAAAAAAAAAAAAAAAAAAAAAAAAAAAAATTAAAATGAAGATTTTGAATACTGAGGTTTAGTAAAACAGACGTTCTTTGTTTAAATTATTTGTATAACCAGTAGTGGTCTTAAAGGTGGGGATATGTAGTAGATTGCAAGGGACATAACTGCGGCGGTGTGCGCGCGCATTCCAAGATGGCCAAACTGAACTGAAACGTTGTGTTCTAGCCGATGAATAAATAACTTTACTTTTTCGTTTCTGACCTGAGTGTTCGTGTCTACTTCAGAGATGTTCCATAAAGAAAAAAAAACCGTTATGGGCCCGTTATAGCCGTTAGTAACAGATATAACGGTAAAATAAAACATTGGGCATCATCCATGACTCATAATGAACATACAAATTTTCAAAAGGATCGACCAAGTACTTTCTGAAGTATTCCCATAAAGTAGAAAGACGTTATGGGCCGTTATAGCCGTTAGTAACGAATATAACGGTAAAATACAACATCGGACATCATCCGTGACCCATAATGAGCATACCTGCAAATTTTCCGAAAGATCGGCCCAGTATATTTGTCTGGAGCGAGTGGAATACATTTTGACCACACACACACACACACACACACACACACACACACACACAGCATTTCTTCATTCCCATTATAAAGTACTCCCTGTTCTATAAGAACTGGGAGTACAAAAAAGTGCGGATAAAAAAGGCGGAAGAATATTCTTTTCTTTTCTTTTTCTTTTTTTTTTTTGACTTGCAGTTCTGAATTTTTCTCAGAATCCTTCAGCAACACATTGAAATCATTTTAAACGTTCTGACTTTAAGTCCTCTCATTCTCGATTTTTAGCTGCCAGAGAATGGTTAAGAGTAAGGGCATTTCTTTGAAAAGGGACGCAATGTCTTAAGTCTAAGTTGGCCGCCAGATCACAGTATTACCAAATAACCAACATTGCCTTTTAAGGCCGCAAGTAATAACTAGCCTTCCACTCTTAAGTCATCCCAACTTCACTGAAACCTCAGTCAGTCAATATTCCATTCATTCATTTCTTCCAGTCCAAGACTTTTACTGTCTGACACTATTTCATTTTTTTTTTTTCATTTTGTCACAAACGAACTTACGGGGCAACTACTTTGACAGAGAAAGATCCCTGTAACAGAAAAAAAACCGAGACTTTTGTTAAGAATCATTTTCAACTTTTAGATAATATTTGTTTTCTACTCACGTTTTTCTTTTTTTAAATGGTTCCAAAATCATCAGGAAAACTATGTATTTCTTTTATGCTTGCTTTTCTTTTCCACGTTTAGGCCTTTACTGGCAATTTAATGCCTTGATTTACATTGAGACTCTGTACTACAGAGGTGCCGATGACTCCCATATAGCACCTCTAAAACACAGCCCCTATAAAAATGTAATATTAGTACAGTTGAGGCCAGTCTCTCACTCTCGAACACTTCTGGTGACACTAATTGTTACCTTAGCCAGGTAGTACAACAACAGCCAGTGAGCACTGTTATATTTTCATGGGCAAAACCATGCTTTTCTTGCAGTCAAGCCAAAATCATGCTTTGCCTGCAGTCAAGCCAAAATTATGCTTTGCCTGCAGTCAAGCCAAAATCATGCTTTGCCTGCACTGCACTCCCAAATGACACTGCTAAAACCTGTCAGGCAAGCTAACTTGTTAACTGAGTCAACGACCTTCTCAGGGAGTAGAAGTGGAAGCATAAATACTTTCAACATAGTTTAACCTTAGTCTACATTTAGAGGGGTTTTTTTTTACGTAAGGGACACATACTAGTATTAACTCAAGGTTTACTGACCATCACCTTGAGTTAGAGTCTATAGTAGCTTTAATGATGAATAAAAAAGGAAAAAATGTTTCAAACATGGCGCACTGCATTCACACACACACACACACACACACACACACACACACACACACACACACACACACACACACACACACGCACGCACGCACGCACCATTCATCAGCTTTTCATGGATGTCCTGCTAAAAAGATGGCCAAAGAAGTGAATGTTTTGAAATGAAAGAACTATGAAACGAGGCTATTCGTCAAGCAAAGCTGAAGCTGAAACAGAGTCCGTTAATCAGAAATCTTATGCGGACGTTGTAAAGAATGTTTGTAGTGTTGATTGCAAATCTAAACAAACTGCTGTAAAGTTCTTTTCCGTTTCAACTCAAACGGAAGGCTATTATGAAAATTCCAAATCACTGTCCCCTGAAGAACCATCAGCTGATCAACAAAGCGACAGCAATCATTTCCCTTTATGAATTCACCAGTTGATCAACATGGCGACCAACAGTGATCTCCCTCCATGAAGTCATCTGCTGGTTAACATTCCGACCAGCAGTCAATTCCCTCTAAGAAGTCATCCGCTGGTCATCAAGGCGACCAGCGGTCATCTCCCTCCAAGAAGTCATCCGCTGGTCATCAAGGCGACCAGCAGTCATCTCCTCCAAGAAGTCATCTGCTGTTCAACATGGCGACCAGCAGTCATCTCCCTCCAAGAAGTCATCTGCTGGTCATCAAGGCGTCCAGCAGTCATCTCCCTGCAAGAAGTCATCTGCTGGTCAAATGGCCACCAGCAGTCATCTCCCTCCAAGAAGTCATCTGCTGTTCAACATGGCGACCTGCAGTTATCTCCCTCTCCAAAAGTCATCTGCTGGTCAACATGGCGACCAGCACTCATCTCTTCTTCAAGAAATCAACTGCTGTTCAACATGGCGACCTACAGTCATCTCCCTCCAAGAAATCATCCGCTGGTCGACATGGCGACCAGCATTCATTTTCCCTGAAGTCATCAGTCGGTCAACATGGCGACCAGCATTCATCTTCCATGAAGTCATCAGTTGGTCAACATGGCGAGCAGCAGTCATCTTCCCTCAAGTCATCAGTTGGTCAACATGGCGACCAGCAGTCATCTTCCTGGCAGAGGGCTAGTCAACAAAATGTTCAACAATCATCTTCTCTGCTGACGCCTACGGATGTTAAACAGCGCGCAACCATCTGCCATTTTCCGCTCGGGCGCGTTTTTTTTTGTGCAACATCGGGCCCAATCATCATATGTGTGTGAAGCAGTTTTCAGTAGGAGGTCATTGTGATAGCCTGTCATCCCCAAATCAATATACAAGAGTTCATGATAATCAGTTAAGTATCCTGGTCAGCCCTGTGGAAAAAAAAAAAAAAAAAAAGCTCCCCCTCCCCCTCCCCCCCCCCCCCCCCCCCCCCCCCCCCCCCCATTCTCTAGGTAACAGGTGTTTTTTCGCAATTTTGATCAGGTTATTGTACTGCGTCACCTATATGATACTTATCCACCATTAAATTAGGTTAACATGTGACCAGGAAGAAAAAGAACACAACACATGTGATAATTTGTCGGTTCTACAATGGAACGCACGTTCCTTGTCAACTAATATTGATAATTTATGTATGCATCTTTCTAGTAAAATTTCATCATGTACTTCTCCTTCAGTCCCTAAATGTCATTCAGCAGAAGTTGCCAAAGTTACAAGGTTGTTTTACTATCCCCCGGTTTATGATATATGCAAAGATTCTGATAAAGTTAGTACAGCTATCTATGTACAATGTGGTTTAGATTACACGTACGTTAAAGGTACTTTTAACGTGTCGGCATGTGTCGGCATTTATAAAATTGAAAGTTTCAAAACAATCAAATTTTACATTTTGCATCAGTTTATTACCCTAAGGGCCCTGATGGGCAAAATACTAATTGGTTACGTTTACGTTCTCTAAACTGTTCTAAAAAAAAAAGTGGATCGTTGGTGGCGATTTTCAATTCCCATGCTCCTTTTCTGGGGTAAAGGTTGTCAAATAGTTTCTCACTCTGATTTTCTGGAAACTGTTGTGGATTCATCTTTAGTTTTGCTTAACGACGGGAGAACTACGCGCATCCCAGACATATCTCATCATAGAGCATCGGCGCTTGATCTTACCTTTGTTTCACCTGCTTTAGCATTAACAGCAAAGTGGGATACAGCCAATGACCCACTAGGTAGTGACCCATGTGCCAATACTTTCTCTTTTAAAGAATCCGTTGGATCTGAAGTTAGTGGTGAAGATGTTATACCTAAATTTAATTACATAAAGGCAGATTGGGAAACTTTTCAAAATTACCTCTCACTGAGAAGACTGAGAGTGAAGTTATTTGTGAGGATGTTAACATTTTTTTTGATAACTTTCAGAAAGCAGTTCTTGAGGCTGCTGCTCTAGCTATTCAAAAAAAAAGGATCAAAAAAGGTGTGAAACATTCTCAGGGAATGTCTGGTGGAATCAGGCTTGCGAGGATGCTGTTAAAGCAAAAACATTAGCTTATCTTAACTGGCTAAAAGTTAGAAAAGTTCCTGTGCAAGAGATAAAAGATGCAGCTCATAAAGAAATGTGCAGTACAAAAATAAAAGCAAACAGAGTCACAGCGCAAGGAAAAAGACAATACTGGTCACAGTTCTGTCTAAATGAAGTATTTGACTGTAAAGACTTGAAAAAGGTGTGGGATAAGGTGAAAGAAATGAAATCGGGCATTAAACTCCAAGAGTTACCCGATCAAACAACAGTAAAGAATTTCTATCTCCCAAAGAAAAGGCTGAGGAATTTGCATCTATGTACGTTAAAACATGTGTAGGGAATGTTTGCCTAACGAGCAAAAGTCGTTTAGATTGAAAGAAAAAAAAATACTGATAACTATATAGATCCTGTACCAAACAACAAAAGTACTATAAATATCAATATCTTTACAGGAAGTCAGGAATGCTATCCGTGTGTTGGGAAATTAAAAAGGTTTCGGTTGGTTTGGATGGGATTTTTCTTATACTATGTTAAACCATTTACCAGAGAACTGGATATAGTCATTTTACATAAATTATTTAACAAATGTTGGGAATGTGGACAAATTCCCGATATGTGGAAGACGTCTATTGTGACTCCTATTCTAAAGCAGGGCAAGCCTCGGTCTGAGACGTCTAGTTATAGACCCATTTCAGTCACGTCTCATACTGGAAGAGTCATGGAAAAAATAGTAAATTTCAGAATGGCCTATTACTGTGATAAAAATTATGTATTTTCTTTTACATCAAGCTGGATTTAGAAAAGGACGAAGTACAATTGATCACCTGACACGACTAACTACTCATACTAAGAAAAACAGTTTTTCTAAACGTAAAAGTGTCCTTGCTTCCTTCTTTGATCTTACTAAAGCTTACGATAGAGTGTGGCACAGCCGACTATTGTATAAAATTAAAACAAATTGGTCTTTTCTGGTCACGTCTACAATTATGTGAAATCCTTTTTAAAGTGGGAGACACATAATGACCAAAGTTGGTGTGACTTTATCATCCTCAAGATCTATAGATATGGGAATTCCACAAGGTTCTATAATCTCCCCTTTGTTATTCAACGTAATGCTATATGACTTTATATACATGTTTTTCATAATATACCAAGGTAGCTCAATATGCTGATGACACTGCAATATGGATGGATTAATGTATCTTTAAAGAAAAGAATAAATTTACGTCACATAAATATATATTCAGAAGCTCTTTCAGAACGAGCTGGATAAATTAAATAGTTATATGCATTTGAACGGCTTTCAATTCTCTGTTGAAAAAGACACATTTGGTTCTCTTTAACAATGGATATGACCCAAGTAACTTGCCTATATTCTTTCTGGGAGGACGGGAAATTTTTTTTATAAACTTGAAAGTAACATTTTTAGGTGTCCTACTTACACCAAAACTAAACTGGAAAAAAAAAACATATAGACTCGATAATTACTAAAGCGGTTAAAAGTTTGAATTTTCTAAAAATTGTCAGTCACTCTCCATGGGGACAGGATCCCAAAGTTTTGTTGCATTTAGCAACCAGTCTTGTACGATCAAGATTGACTTACGGACAGGAGGTATTCTTTTCAGCTCTGCGATCGCATTTAAAGAAACTTCAAAGAATTGACAGTAAAGCTGTAAAGTTGGCCCTGGGTGTACCTGTGCACACTAGGTCCTCTGAAGTTTATAAGATAGCAGGTCTTTTTTTGCCACTTGATGAAGAAAGGAAAATAAGTTCTGTAAAATATGTAGTAGTGAGGCGGATTGCCGTGGTGGACGACCTTGAAGAGTTAAATACACGATCCGACATTTTTTTTTTCGAAAAATGCACAGAAAAATTCAAAAGTTTAGAGACGTTTCGTTCATACGTTTTAGACGTTTTTTAATTCATCCAGAGATTAACCCACACGAGGTAGCGCCTCGCGTACTGGGTTCCGCCGCCGGTACCCCCTTGGGAACTATCGGAAGTAAAAGTTTAATTTTTTTTTCTTCTGATCTAAATAAAGCGATGTCGCCGCATGTGTTAGCAGCATCTGTCAAAATTGACATGGAAGAAAGGTTTACTAACTATTTGAAAGTATACACTGACGGCTCAGTTCTTGATGATGGTAGTGCGGGATCTGGCTTTGTAATTCCAGATTACAAGCTGAAAAATCATATTATTTAGGTAAGGGTCATTCCATATTTGTTGCAGCTGAACTTGTTGCTGTCCTGATGGCATTAAATTATTTAATTTCCTTGCCAGTCTCAATATTTAATATCCTGTTTTTTGTATTGATTCACAGTCAGTATTAAAAAGTTTGCATTGTTTTGAAAATACACAGAGAGAGAGGAATTATTATTTGAGATTAAGTACATGTTGCACTGTCTTTACATGAAAGGTACTAATGTTGTATTTTCGTGGGTTCCATCGCACACCTCCTTCATTTTTAACGATCAAGCAGATAGAGCAGCAAAAAGGGGAGCAAAGAATATATTAGGTAGTATTAAGGTTGACTGTCCTTTGTCACACAAGGAAATTAGTCATATCATCGAAAGGGATTTCTGGAGTCAATACAGTTCCTCCTATTAAGTGTGTATGTCGTGGGGATCTTTCAGTTCAA
>JADBJO010010272.1:46446-53946 GCA_016801955.1 Conus betulinus
ACCAAGTATTGCCAGACTGTTAAGTGTGTATGTCGTGGGGATCTTTCAGTTCAACATGTGATTTTTGATTGTGAACTATCGAAACCCTTTTTGAATGGTGTTATACCAAGTGCTGACACTGGGCATGTTAATGTGTTTGACTTTTTAGATTCGTTGCCAGTTTTTTCTCTTGTTAAATTAACGAGACACCTTTTGGAAAGTCCATTAAGGAACATTTTATAATCATAATCGTAAGTTAGATTACTTTAGTTATTTTTTCTCTATTTTTCATAGTTACTGTCCTATAATTCATCTGTCCTTTATTTTTGTTCTATGTAACCACATCGTCCTCTCTCTTCTCTTTTTTATGATAATAGTCTAAAATTGTAAACACTATGTTATTTAGACGTCTACAATCACCTATATGTGTGACGAGACGTCTTCATGCTGTGCAGCAATGGTTAAATTTACTTCTTTGATATTGAACATTGCCTCAGTTTACCTTCCAAAAGGACCTGATGATACGAATACAGAATGGCTAAAAGGGTTCCAAGACCAAAGAGACAATGGGTTATTGGGGGAGATTTTAACGCACATGCTCCATTTTGGGGACCATGGCTGCTCTTATGTTACAAGTAATAGATTATTAGATAACATAGCTGATTCTAATCTATATTTGCTAAATAATGGAAGTATTAATCGCATTCCAGATATAGCAACCCATATAACCCCTCAGCCATTGATTTAACCTTTATATCTCCATCACTTGTAGTAAACTCAATGTGGGAAACAGGAGACAATCCACTAGGATCAGATCATATTCCAATAATAATATCGTTGAATAACATATTAGAACAGGAAATCTCAGAAGACATTATTCCAAAATATATTTACAAAAATGCGGATTGGTCACTTTTTCAAATTAATTTTAACAACACAGACATAGTGTTCTCAGCTAATGAAAACGTAGATGACCGATACACTGCATTTTGTAAATATATTTTAGCAGCAGCTGACAAGTCGTTCCCGAAGATAAAAAACACAAAGTCAAAGAAACATAATGGAAATATATGGTGTGGAACACAAAATGTGAAACAGCCCAATAAAAAAAAAAGAAAGATTCAAGATTTATTGTAAAAAGAGATCTGCAAGTAACCATAAAGAAATGAAAAAGGCAGATAAAGAAAGTGTCGATGTCATAGATGATGCAAAGTTGCAGCATTAAAATTAAATTTTGTGACTCTAAAGTTAAAAATCATAAATATATGGTAAAGTGTGGGAGGAACTGAAAGCTATGAAAAATGGATTAACATCGCCACAGTACCCTACAAAAATAGACAACAACAGCCTTCCTAGTGCTGATGAGAAAGCAGAAGCCTTTGTAAACATGTTTGCTGAGGTAAGCCGCACTGAAGGTCTAACAAGAACGGACCAAATATACAGAGAGAAAGAAGAAGGTATTAAAGCACAGGATAATCTACAGCAGACAATAGTAACAATATCAATGCTCCTATAACTACCCAAGAAGTAAAAGAAGCCATTAGATCCATACCATTAAGAAAATCATCTGTTGGTTTAGATGCAATATCTAATCAAATGTTAAGAAATTTGCCTGAAAATTTTGTAGAGTTTCTTCATAAATTATTTAGTACATGTTGGAGCATGGTGTTATGCCAAAAATATGGAAACAGTCGATCGTTGTTCCAATTCATAAGCAAGGAAAATGTACAAAGGATCCTAAGAATTATAGACCCATTGCATTAACCTCACATGTATGTAACTTTCAGAAAGAATTGTTATTAATAGACTTGTACATTACTGCGAAAAGTATAACATCATACCAATCAATCGAGCTGGTTTCCAGAAAGGTCGATCCACTACAGAAAATTTTAGTGAAATTATCAACAAATATAAAGAAAACAGTTTGCTAGACGAAAATGTGTTCTT
The DNA here is from genome assembly GCA_016801955.1 of Conus betulinus. NCBI lineage: Eukaryota > Metazoa > Mollusca > Gastropoda > Neogastropoda > Conidae > Conus > Conus betulinus. The sequence continues at coordinate 48,373 of JADBJO010010272.1, forward strand.
GCTACCTTTTTCGACATAAATAAGGCTTACGATCAAGTGTGGCATTACACAGCCGCCGTGGCGAAGTGGTTAGCGTCGCGGACTCTCGGCTGGGAGGTCGTGGGTTCGAATCCCATCAGAGTCATGTGGGTTTTTTTCTGCCCCGACCGGCTCCTACCCAGAGTTGAGTTTGCTGCGGACTCAGTTGGGAAGACTGGGACCACACAGTCGAGTTTCATCCACTTAATGGATGCGTTTCTGAGAGTGTTGCTCAAATTTCCTGACCAACACCGCAGGTGCCTGCATCTCTCGGGCCTGGTTGACGCCGGGATATATTATGAAAGGAAGCGTAGAGTACAGCCCTGTCATGTAGTCTCAGACCGAAATGGAAATTCGTAGCATCATCTTAATCATCCTCATTCTCATCGATCAGCATTAAAAAAAAATGTCTCAGGTTCTGTGGCCCTTCATGCCCTGCACTCATGGTGACCTCAGTTTCGATGTCCTCTCCACGTCTGTGGCCTTGGTTTGGGTTTCCGCCGGGGTCACGGTATCGGCGCGAGTCCATGGGGACTGTCGTTGGACGGACGTGGTGGCGCCCTCCGGAGGAGAGCTCACTCACGCCGGCTCCGCGACTAAGCAATTACTGTCGTCAGTAGGGGGCTTAGTAGGTGGTGTCCTGCGTATGTTAGATCAGAACAGGCGCCACTGAACACCACCGAAGTGACTCGGCAGCAGTGCAGTGTCTCCTCCGGTGGGTTGCCTCTTGACAACTCGGCATTGACTGTTCCCTGTGGATTTCCGGTGCCGGGGCTGCGGCGGGACCGGCCGGGCTGTGGCTGTGGACGGAATGTCGGAATGAGCGGCGTGGGTGCGCTGACTCTGAGGTTGCGCAGAAGTTGGGACAGCAAAAAAAAAAAAAAAAAAAAAAAAAAAAAGGGTGGCATTTACAGCTATTGAACAAACTTAAAAGCATTGGCTTGACAGGAAATATATACAACTATGTCAGATGTTTTCTGAAGGATAGGGTAATAAGAACAAGAGTAGGAAAAACATACTCCACAAGTAGAACACTTTCAATGGGAATCCTCAAGGGTCAGTATTAGCGCCACTTCTCTTCTCGTTATTAATGCATGATCTGCCAAACAAATTATCAAAAAATGTTGTTTCTTGTCCAATATGCAGACGATTTATGCATGTGGATGGATGTAACGTTAAAAAAGAAAACTTCACAACGAGATATAAAATTCGTCAAAAAGATCTATCAGGGAGAACTAAACAAGATTGTGGATATATGAAGATAAATGGATTAAGTCTGTCAACCGAAAAAAACAATATGATTTTCTTTTTAACAGTGGATCTAACCCAGAAAGTATGCCTGTTTTCACGTTGGATGATACTCCTCTTAAGTACGTAACAGAGATTATATTACTAGGAGTTTATTTTACATCTAAATTATCACGGAACTTTCATATCGAATATTTATTAACAAAAGCGAGAAAACCATTAAACTTTCTGAAAATTATTTCTAAAGAAAAGTGGGGGCAAGATCCAGCTACTTTGATTACTCTATGTAAATCTTTAATGAGATCAAAAATAACTTATGCCCAAAGAATTATTCTTCAATGCGCCTAAATATCTATTACAAAAACTGCAAAGTATTGAATGTGTAGGCACTGAAATTAGCACTTGGACTTCCTGTGCACGCATCATCGTCACGTACATATTATGAAGTCCAGGTACTTCCTCTAGATGATTATAGAGATTTAACATGTTGTAAATTTTGTCATTAAAAGTACAGCTAGAAAAACACATATCAAATCAGACATTAAAATGAGATCAGATTTTGATTTTCCGAAAAAGAGCAAAGTCTATAACTTGTCAAATAAACTGTAGCAACTTATACATCAAAATACTTTAAGATTCTGGGGTTTCTTTAGAAAAGGAAGCTTTCTCTCCTAGACCATCTTTTTGTCCTATTCCACCCTGGGAACTTAAAAAAGCTCATTTTGATATTGATCACACAACCACATCAAAAAAGATGAAAATATCAATATGCTAACAAGTTATACTAAGTGTCATATTGACCAGAAATACACTAACCAATTAAAAATATACAGATGGTTCATGTATTGGTAAAGCAAACAGTTGTGCATTCTTAAATTAATCCAAGACTTGGAGGTGGAGAAATATTTTTACATTGGATGTAACATATCCATATTCACAGCTGAATTAACAGCAATACTCATGGCTTTGAATTACCTTTTAAATTTCCCCAAAACAATATTTCAAGCTCTGTTTTGTGTAGATTCAAAATCAGTCCTACAGGCACTAAAAGATTTTCACTTGCATACTAGGCCTGAAATGATTATTGAGGTAAGCTGTTTAATCCACATGCTTATTGAAGGAGGCACCCAGTTATCCTTTTGTTGATTCCTTCACACACTTCCTTTTATTATAACGATAAAGTAGATAGGGCAGCTAAATGTGGATCAAAACATATCTCTGTTCTGAATATCTTAAACTAGCCTTAGCCTTATCGGTACATGAGCAGTGCAATCTAGTTAAAACACATATTTCGAAAATTTTCAAAGATATGATAGAACATGACAATCAAAATCAGTTTGATACTTTTGACATTAAATCATTCAACATAACTTTAGTTTAAATAAAAATATACTTTCGTTGATGTATAGGTGGAAACTTGATGCTTTTAAAACAAAATATGTTTAAAACATAGTGTTTATGTAAAAAGAAAATAACACGTGAACATATTGTTACATGTCAAGACCTGAAAAAAATAATTCCAGTGTTGAGACAAAATAGTGCACAGGACATCTTTGAGTCACCAGCTCTAACATATGAGTTTTTTTGTATGCTTAGAGCGCACTCCATTGGGGAGTATTTATAGGTTCCTTTTTCGTTGTATGTGGGGCGGGCATAAGTGTTGGGAGGGAAGATGGAATAATGTACAAAGCTTAAAAGTGATAAGGACGGAGAAAGGTTACGGTTCTGTGCCTTGATGGTTGTTAAATTGATTAGTTTTTAAAAAAAAAAAATTCCTTTGAAACTTTTTTTTTTTTTTTTTTAAATTTAAGTGCTTTGTAATTACCATTATTATTCATATAAGCACTCATATAAGCACACACATATGCACACACACACACACATACCCAAACACAATCGCATATGTATACACACACACGCGCACATGCACACATACGTGTGCGTGCACAAGCATAAGCACAAACGTAAGAACTTGTAAATACTTTTATTCCAGTTTTGTTGCAAAATAACTCACACATTATATTCATTCAATTCACCAGCTTTAACCTAAGACTTTTTTTTGTAAGTTTAGATATCAGTCCAATTGGTCAGTACAGTATCTGAATTATTTTTGTTTTTCTTAATATAAAAGTGATGGGGGGGGGGGGGGAGGGATGGGGATGGGGAGGGGATTGAGAGGGAAGGAAGGGAAGGGGTGGGTGGGGTTGGGTGTGGGGTGTTCACTGATTTTTTTGTTATATATGTGTTTTTTATATTGTTTTTTTTGTTTTTTTTTTTGTTTGTTTGTTTTGTTTTGTTTACTATTTCTAATAGTGTAGTTATATACTTATTTCTTTAATCAGATATATTTTAAATAACCGCCTAAGCACCATATGTGTACACACATTCACACATACATGCACACATACTAGGAACTCAATAACTTTCAGTCATGCACTTGTCTTATTCTCTTACACACTCGTTTTGTGTCTAATGTGTTGTAAAGGACCCGAAGATGAACGACACTTTATATTTCATTGCCCTGTGTATGATCCAGTACAAAGTAAATATAATTTGGTTTCTTTGTCTGTTTCAGAAAGACATCATTAGAAGCGATTTTTGTATCTGGAAATGATGATGTCATAATATCGCTGACAAATTTCATTGTGGAAGCAAACAACACAAGGAAAAAAGAAATCCCATCTGACCAATATTAGTTAAAAAAACGAGAATGAATTAAAAAAAAAAAAAAAAAAAAAGAAAATCAATTTAGCTGAAAATAGCATAAAGTGGAAGAAAAACTTTTTAACGAGAAATTAAGCTACTGATGAATGCATACATTTAATATAGTTGTAGACGGATGTTAGAGTTTTGCATTTATTATTGCTTTTTCGTGTGTGAATGCTTTCACGATGTTGAGATGGTAGCATTGTTTTAATTCATGTTTGTTGTGGATTTACTGTCTACCTTCTTTGCTTTTTGCTTTGCATTCCCAATGAAATCAAGGCTTTATAGCTAATGACATTGAAAAAGTTCAGTGTTCAGTGTTTCTCTCTCTCTCTCTCTCTCTCTCTCTCTCTCTCTCTCTCTCTCTCTCTCTCTCTCTCTCTCTCTCTCTCTCTCACACACACACACACACACACACACACACACACACACACACACACACACACACACACACGTACGAACAAATTAAGCAGACCCGGTAAATCTATACACATTTAAGTTTTTTTGTTGTTGTTTGTTTGTTTGTTTGTTTTTGTTTTGTTTTTTTGTTTTGTTTTGTTTTGTTTTTGTTTTTTTTAAGCACTTCTCAAATCCACGAGATTTCAACAGAATGATATTACTTGACCATTTCTGAACAGTTCCAAGTACTCGCTTTCTGATGCCAAAGGGGTGCTGTTTGGCAAATAATGCCAGCATGACTTTGCTGAAACATTATGGAATCCTGGCTAATTAAAACATCTGGCTCCACCACACCAGCGGGACTTTTTACACCAAAGAATGATTTCCCCCAGCATTGCTTACCTCCTTTCCTGTTCTTCATCGGCTGGTCGAGAAACATTGGAGGTGACACACTTCTGCGTGAATCCACTTCTTTCATCCCCGCACCTCCGTTCCCCTTTCTTTGCACCAACTCTTTCCCAAATTCATCATCCCTCCGCTTGCCCCCCCCCCCCCCCCCCCCCCCCCCCCCCCCCCCCCCCCCCCCCCCGCCACCTCCTCCAGCCCCCACAATACACACATGCGTAAATCTACTCCCGTGTAACCTTTCGCTCTTCAACAACACGCCCCCCCCCCCCCCCCCCCCAACAATTTTCTCCTGTCCCTTCTCCACTCTGTGTTCTCTGTCTACATTCACATTCTTGTAAACATGCGTGCACTCATGTACCCTCACAGAACAAGCAGGCCTACATACACGCGCGTGCACGAATTCCCCGAAGCCCCCCTGCACTTTCCTTAAGTCTCTCAACCCAACCCCCAACCTGTGTCCCATTAAGTCCGATTTTCATTTATCCCTCTTTCCCTTATCATCTCAAGTTCGTCCCTCCTTGATATGTGTTATCTTGTTCCTTTCTTAACACTACTTTTTTTTTTTTTCTTTTTCTTGTCCTTTACCATTGACCAGAGTTTATTGCTTAAATCGTTTGATGTTTTTGTTTCCATGGATCACAGCTTCTAACTGTTATCCTTGCTATACTTTTTTTTTTGCGTTATTTTTTGTGATCCAATGATCAACATACTATTTGTTCATGTGCTATTCATTTACCTTCCACCACAGCCTGCTAATTGCACAGCCAAGCTAGTGCCGCAGTAGTCCGACAGTGT
>JADBJO010010272.1:61122-63622 GCA_016801955.1 Conus betulinus
TCCTTTGTCAGTCCACATGTAGGAACAGGTTCAGTGGAAGGAAGATTGTGGCAGCGCAGAGCGATCGCCGACTGCAAGTAAGGCAGACGGATTTCTGAGTCAACAGAAGAAATAAATCCCACTTAACATGACCGCCCAAGCAGCGCAACAATCAAACGTAAGGGGAGCTGAGGCATCGTGTGTGGAGCACAGGACTGGGAACATAACACCGCCCTATTCTTACTAGGATATGGAAAAAATCGGATGGATGGACGGCAGGAATACAAAACGACCGTCTAATCCTACCATCTTGAAAAAAAAAATCTTATCCGATTATTTGATGTAAAAAAAAAAAAAGAAAACAATCTCTTGAAGAAGAAAATAGATTCACTCACTCCAAAAGAGTCACACAGACCATCTGCATGATGATGTTAGCCGGCTTGAAAAAGAACTTAAGCAGGACAAAGAACTGCGCAACTCACTTGAACAGTATAGTCGAAAGGATAATATAAAATTTACCAATCTACCAGGAGCTCAGGACGAGAGACAGCCGAAAAAACAGAAGAGAAAATTGTAGAACTTTTTTAAAGAGAAAACTGGAACTGACATCTTTTCAATACAGCTACGTCGGTATTGTCCATCGAGTGGGCAAATACACCGCCGGTAGAAAACAGGCCTGTAATTGTGCTGTCTTGTAAACTGAAAAAATAAAAATCAGAAATTTTCAAGAGGAGGCGACTACTAAAACGCAATAAATCTAACATTTACGTTACGGAAGATTTGACCAGACTGAATGCACCAGTGACTGTATGATATCAAACACCCACCCAGCCGTACTTTTCAGCCTGGTCATTCCAAGGAAAACTTTTACTGCAAACTGCTACATCTTAAAATATCCACATTGAAAATGGGGACATGAACCAGAATTGAAAGGGCTCTCCTCGAAACTAGCAAATCAGATGACCGAAGCCAGGTTCTTCTTCTCAACCTTCAACCAGTGGAGGAGGGGGGGGGGGGGGGGGGGTCGACTGGACACCACGGACAATGGGAGGACAATCGGGCGGGCAGGGGCAAACCCAAGGAGCAGCTACGGACCAGACCAGTCCAGGCTCCAGGTCCACAGCCCCAGACGGTGGCTACAGCAGACGGGTGATAAACGCCACAGGGGCAGGTCACCCGATGGATCGGGAGAGACGTCATCCCCTCCAGGCCGTGCTCTGGGCAGAGTGGCAGACAGCCCAGAGGGTGACGACAAGATGGCCACGGGGACACAAGCGTCGCCTGATCGTGTGTTCAGGGGAGTCCATCAAAATTCGGACTCGGTGCCCGTGACTTTTCCCTGACGCTTTGTCAGGAGCAGCAGCTTTGGAGAGTGGTGATGAACCCATCAGTGTGACACTGTGAGTGACGGCGAGGAAAGATTTCAACTCTCATCCTTCCTCCCCACCTCCATCCCGACAGTGCCAGTAACATGACCAGCTCCACCAAGCCGCCGCGTGGCGAAGTGGTTACGGTTAGCGTCGCGGACTCCCGGCTGGGAGGTTCGTGGGTTTCGAATCCCATCAGAAGTCATGTGGGTTTTTCTGCCCTGACCGGCTCCTACCCAGAGTTGAGTTTTGCTGCAGGCTCAGTTGGGAAGACTGGGACCACACACAGTCGAGTTTCATCCACTTAATGGATGCGTTTTGAGAGTGTTGCTCATATTTCCTGACCAACACTGCAGGTGTCTGTATCTCTCAGGCCTGGTTGACGCCGGGATATATTATGAAAGGAAGCGTAGAGTACAGCCCTGTCATGTAGTCTCAGACCGAAATGGAAATCCGTAGCATCATCTTCATCATCCTCCATTCTCATCGATCAGCATAAAAAAAATTTCAAATTCTGTGGCCCTTTCCTGCCCTGCTCTCATAGTGACCTCCATTTCGACGTCCTCTCCACGTCTGTGGCCTTGGTTTGGTTCCGTCGGGGTCACCGGTATCGGCGAGTCCATGGGGGCTGTCGTTGGACGGACGTGGTGGGCGCCCTCCGGAGGGATGAGCTCACTCACGCCAGCTCCGCGACTAAGCAATTATTGTCGTCAGTAGAGGGCTTAGTAGGTGGTGTCCTGCCGTTATGTTAGATCAGAACAGGCGCCACTGAACACCACTGAAGTGACTCGGTAGCAATGCAGTGTCTCCTCCGGTGGGGTTGCCTCTTGACGACTTGACATTGACTGCTTCCTGTGGATTGCCGGTGCCGGGGCTGTGGCGGGGCCGACCGGGCTGTGGGCTGTGGACGGGGTGTCGGAATGAGCGGCATGGGTGCACTGCCTCTGAGGTGGCGCAGCGCAGAGGTTGGGACAGCAAAAAAATCAAAAAAAAAAAAAACAAAAAAAAAAAAACAAAAAAAAAAAAGATGATAGCTCCAGAGGACTAATGAAATGGATAAAACACAACAACAACAAAAAGGACGTCTTACAAGTAGGCCGATCCAGTATATTTCAAAGTATGTGGACATGCGCGCGATGTGTGTGTGTGTGTGT
>JADBJO010010272.1:66122-74300 GCA_016801955.1 Conus betulinus
TCCTCATTGCTGATCCTGTCTGGCCAGTGGATCTTCAGTATGCGCCTCAGGCAGGAATTGATGAAAGTCTGGATCTTGTTGGTAATGGTAACGTGGTTCGCCAGTCTCAGCTCCAGAAAGAAGCACTGATTTGACGTTGCTGGATTGGATATCTATCTGGTTTTACTTGGAGATGACATTTGAGTTCCAGATATTCTTCAGCTGGAGAAAGGCTGATCTCGCTTTCCCGATTCTGGCTCTGACATCAACATCTGTACCACCTCGACGATGCTGCCAAGGTAAGTGAAGTTGTCCACCTCCTCCAGCGCGTTGCCTTCTAGCATGATGTGTCTTGGTTTGTGGCATTGGCTTTCATGACTTTGCTCTTTCTTTGTGGATGTTCAGTCCAATGCTGGATGAAGTTTCTGCCACTGTTGTGGTCTTGTTTTGCATCTGTGGCTGGGTGTGGGGGGACAGAGAAGGGCCAAATCGTCGTCTCCAAAGTCTAGGTCGGTCCAGCTGCTTTTAAACAGTCCACTGGATGTCATTGTGCTTGCCTTCAGTTGACGTCTTCATGACCCAGTCTATAGCGAGAAGGAACAGGAACGGTGAGAGAAGGCATCCTTGTCTCACCCCTGTTTTACTTCAAAAGCATCTGTCTGTCCGTTGACCTCCATGTACAACTCTGTAGGTCATCCCCTTCATAAGAATTTCGGATGGTGCCGATGAATTTTCCTCTGGTACGCTATAATGTCGCCACAGCTTTCAAATGGATTGCTCTGTCGACACTGTCGAAAGCCTTCTCAGTAATCTATGAAATTGATATACAGTGGTGAGTTCCACTCCGACGACGGCTCGAGGGTGATGCGGAGTGTGGCAATCTGGTCGGTGCAGGATCTGTCCTTGCGGAAGCCCGCCGCTTGCTGATCTCTGAGATGTGCCGTCTACCTGGTCCTTCATCCTTTCCAATAGGATTCTGTTGACCACTTTTCCTGGGACTGACCAGCAATGCGATGCCTTCTGTAGTGGGTGCATGAGCTGAGGTCACCTTTCTTCGGCAGTTTGATCAGGTAACCTTCCTTCCATTCTGTTGGGACCTGTTTTTACTCCCCAATCCTTGCAAAAAGAGGGTGTAATATCTCTACTGTGGTTTCTGCATCCATCTTCAAAACCTCTGCAGGTACAGTATATTGTCTGGGCCTGCAGCCTTTCCGTCCTTAGCTTCTTTCATCGCCTTTCTGATCTCCTCTCTGGTAGGTTGCTGCAGTTGATGGGAATATCTTCCTCAGCTGGATGGATGTCTGGTGGCTATATGTGGCATTGGTCTGTTTAGTAGCTCTTCAAAGTGCTCTTTCCCATCTCTGTTTGTCCATCTTCACCTTGTATTGCCTTCTCTTTCTTGTCTTTTCATGGGTCTCTCTGGCTTGCTGAACTTTCCTGACAACACTTCGTGGTGTCGTTGAAGTTCTTCATGTTGCCAAGTCTCGCTGCCTCTTCTGCTTCCACACAATTGGGATAGTAAGATACTGATAGTGATAGATATCCAACATACCTTTCCTTCAAATCCTTACCGCAGCCTGGAGAAAATTTAAGTATATAACTGATCCGAATTACAATTCATAAATGTCATAAGTGTTCATGAGATTTCGACTTAGTATTAGTGATTTGAATGTCCATCAAAAACATACACTAAACTCAAAAAAAAAACCTGTCCATTCTATAATCAAAGTCGAGGACGAAATACAATTTCTGATTGTTGGTCCGTCCCTATAAACATTTAAGCGATAAATACGATACGACGTCACAAATCATTACTTTGACAATGTTTCTATTTTAAATTGAGGTGACTGAAGCCGGACATTGAAACAAATCTTTAACAAAAATTGTTAGTGATTCCGCAAGACGACATGGACAAACAGATTAGAAACAACCAACAACAACAACAGCCAGCAACAACAAGAACAACATTGTTTTATCTTGTTACCTGATTGCTCATCTTGTCTTGTGGAATCACTAACATTTTTTTTAATGTCTAGCCTACTTATGCTTACGTTTTCAGTGCCTCTGCGTCATATGTTATCTTCTAAGACCCCTCCCCTCGCTTCGCTTCTTGTCCTCGTTCTCTTACTCCACCTTTCAACACACCTGCTATAATTATACCCATTTTTGTTTTTTTTTTTTGTTTTTCTTTCCGCAGGATGTTTTGTTTTTGTTTGTTTGTAAATCTGTTTGTTGTTTGTTTGTTGCTTGCTGGAAACCTTGTGCGTCTAAAGTGCCATGTTTTTAAGACTCTGCTGTCTATGGGTATTACTTAATTGGCACTAGAATCAGGATGACGGCTTTTAGCTCGTTCTCTTGCCCAGGTCTTCATTTCTCGTCCTTCCACTCTGCTGCATGTGCTTTAGGTCAGTGCCTCGTTGACTTTTTTTTCCAGCTAGGTCTCCATCACAGTGTCAACGTGTACTTCATCAAACCACATCTAAAGGATCATGTGACGTCTGATTTTAGTGTTACATATGTTACGAATACGTTCACGATAAATATAACCTGTTTGGGGAACTCAGTTAATCGACAGCATATTCATGCACTCCTCTCTTAGTGATTCTTGTAGGAAGTTTTACCTGCGACATTATTGCAGCATTGCTTGCTTTAAAAAAATCAGTGACATAAACGAAGCAGATATTCCTACTTGTCTATGTTTAGCAAGATATTTCTAGAAGCGGCCATATATTTATTGATACGCATTATTGTATATGCTGTTCAGCTTAGCAGCACTCTTTATATATGCTCCTAAGCTTAGTAGAAATTTTATGAATGGTTTCATATCTAAAGGAAGAAGCATAATGTGTAATGAAATGTTGCGCATTATATTTTTTTTTTGTCGGAGTTGGTTATCAGTTTATAAAGCACAATGGTAGCTGTTCTCTAAAATATCCAGTCTGTGATATAAAAAATAGGGTTGAATTCCCCCTTTATTGTGCATCAGTAGCCCTTGTCATATAGTGATGCAGTCATATAGAAACAAGCTAGGTACATGTCCTGTCAGGCCCATTTGGACTATGCTGCTGAATATGACACCAGCCCTGGAGAAGAGCTCGACGCTGAGGTCAGCATTAGAGCGAGACTTGACGTATATGTGACTTTGTGACAGGAAGAGGAGAACAAGGAGCATGAGAAGAAGAAGAAGAAACGAAGAAGAAGAAGGAGGAGGAGGAGGAGGAGGAGGAGGAGGAGGGGGAGGAGGAGGAGAAAAAGAGCAGAAGGAGGAGGACATAGGAGAAGAGAAAGAAGAAGATGAAAAAAGAAGAGGAAGAAGAGGAGGAGGAGGAGGAGGAGGAGGAGGAGGGAGGAGGGAGAAGAAGAGAAGCTGAGGAGGAGGAGGAGGAGGAGGATAAGGAGGATAACAAGAAGACAAGAAGAAGAAGAAGAAGAAGAAGAAGAGAGAGAAGAAGAAGAAAGTAGAAGAAGAGGAGGAGGAGGAGGGGAGGAGGAGGAGGAGGAGGAAGAAAGAAAGAAAGAAAGCAAAGAAAGAAAAAAAGGAATATTAAGATATGATAATGAAATTGATTAAAACACAGAAAATGGTAGAATGTGATGTTTGGCCTATTTTTTGGAATGCAGAAAACACATATGTGATCGGTACTAAATCACATCATTGGAAAACTAAGATGTTGTTCTTCTCATCTCCTTGATTTGAAAGCCAGGCACATGTATCGTTTGGCTTCCTGCTGCCTGAATTTCCTACCACTCAACACGTAAATGTAAAAATTCACTGCGGTGTTCGACATTGCCAGCAAAACACATACAGTTACTGCCAGCACTAACTTCTGATTGAGACTGTCGTCCTGAATTTCACCCGCATAAAACCCCACCGTTTCTAAGTACACGGTCAAGCCGCGGAAGGGTAGAGTGAGCAGGAGGAAGGCTGCAGAGATCATGATCAGAGTGACCATCATGGAGGAAGCTTGCTCTGATCGTGAGGCTTTCTGGAATTGTCTCTCCATGTCATTCTGCTAGACAGCTTAACAGACTGTATGACTCTGTAGACCAGAACAGAGTTGGCCATGGATTAGAAAGACGAAAGGAATTGCTGAAGACAATAGAAGATCCAGATACCTGTATATGTCTGCAGTCTCTCGATCAATACTCAAACATACTTCGTAATCATCATCTACCTGCACCACACGGGTAACTGATTAATACGTACGAATTGATGACACATGAGGACGGGTTGTTAGTTAGCGCGACAGGAAAATGGAGGATCTTCCCTCTTCTCACAGTGCAGAGAACTGCAACACGGTGAGGCAGAAGCACCGACGTCAGCCGTTGCCCTGTCATCGCCATCAGGAACCACGCTGACGTCATGCCAGACGTAAAACACAGGAAGTAGGCGGTCTTGCAGGAGAGGTCGTGGAATAGGCAACTGGGGTGTTGAAGGCCTTTCGGGCCAGTAAAAGGAGAACACTGAGGAGCAGAGCAGGATAGAATCGGACACAGCCAGAGCAGTGAAGTACACAGACAGACAACCAGTGGACTCCGAGGTCCGCATTCCTCGCATCACCAACACGGTCATCACATTACCATAGCAACCCAAGGCCAACAATACAGGGGGGACAATCAGCCATAGTGCGTGCGCCACGTTGTTTTGGAGGAAGGCGGAGGCAAAGTTTCTTCCGGTTTGAAGGTTGGGTTTTTGATGTGATATTAAACAAACTGTCCCTCCACATCATCGATACCGTAGCCCCTCGCCAAGACATTGTCAATTGTTTATTTGTCATTGGGGATTATTCGGGTTGTTCATTTCTTGCCCTTGAGCCATTAAGTAGATTACAAAAGAAAGGAGTCACATACATTCAGGGAATACCAATAAAACGATGCAGTTTATTTGAACATCCGACAGCAATATTGGGGACATTTCAGATGTAAGGTTTGGATAAGACAGGTTGGAAGACAAAACAGACAAAAGCACAAAAAAAATGAAGCAAACAAAACAAACAAAACAATCAAAAAATAGAATTTCGGGATTTTGACAGCGTTATAACCTCAAGCTTCTCTCTCTCTCTCTCTCTCTCTCTCTCTCTCTCGCTCTCTCTCTCTCTCTGACAGCAGTCTGATATGTCCATTATGTTAAAAAGGCAAACGATGACGAAATGCACTTTGTGTGTGTGTGTGTGTGTGGTGTGTGTGTGTGTGTGTGTGTGTGTGTGTGTGTGTGTTCTGCTCTTAATGATCTACAGCAGGGACTTACTTTATAATACTCTATTGAATTTCATGTCAGTTTCGTGTGACTCTACTAACGACGAATGAAAATCAAGATGTTGTAGGAAATTTGTGCGAGCTGTTGTGTTTAGCTGATAAATGTGTTGGAACGTGGATGGTATAACAACACTGCTACCCTAGTATCAAGTTGATATCTGAGCTGGTATATTGAACTGTATGTACGTGTATAGCAGACTGTTCTTTGTGCGTTTATGTACCATTTTGTTGCTATTGGTTGTTGTTGTTGTTGTTGCTGCTGTTGCTGTTGTTCTTGCTATGCTTACTATGCAGTGTTTTAATGTGATCCCCCTCAGAAGGGGTCTGTGACCTATACTGACAAATTTTCATTCACACCGCTCTCACATTATGTAGTCTCTCTCTCTCTCTCTCTCTCTCTCTCTCTCTCTCTCTCTCTCTCTCTCTCTCTCTCTCTCTCTAATTTTAACAGAACAGATACAAATCTATCAATTTTTTCTTGTATAAATTCTGTGACGTACTCCTTCCACTTGCTCCTGTCCAACATAGCTGCCTTGATCTCATTAATGTTTTCGAGGCCAGTGACGGTTTTGAGATCATGAAAGTAAGTTGTCTTCCTTCCCCTGTTCGCTCTCCCTCCAGTTGGCTGTCACCGTACAAATTGTGAAGCAACCTCCTCTGGGTGTCGCATACAGTGACTGGCTAGGCGAAGCCTACACGTTCTTATCTTGTCAGTAACTTTAGGGAGGTGTCCATATAGCTCTTCGTTAGTCATGTGCTGCTTCCAAGAGACATTTAATGCCATCCTCAACATGCGAGTATACGTCCCATCAAGACTCTTCTCCATCTGCTTTGTTAAGGTCCATGTTTCCGAATTGTAGAGCAAACACAGACTCGACAGTGGATATAAAGAGACAAATCTTTAGTTCTTTTTTCAGGTTAGAAGTCCATAATCATCTTCAGCTTGTGACATGCAGACCAAGCAAGGGCTTTTCGAACAGAGATATCTTTCTGACTGCTCTCCATCCATCCGCCCAGATACTTGAAATTGGTGACTTTTTCGATGTTTCCCCCATTGACAGATTTCACATATCATTTTCACTACTTTAATGTACATCATCACTTTCGTTTTCTTAGCATTGCAGTGCAGTCCAACTTTAGCTGCTTCAACTTCAACCTGTTCTGTAGCCTCTTTGCTTGTGATATTTCATTGGATAGCAGTGCTATGTCGTCAGCAAAGTCGAGGTCTATCATCCAGGATATCGTCGACTTCTTCTGGGCTGCAAAGCAAGTGTGTTTCCTTGAAGTGCCTCTGGTGGTGTTTTAAAGTACTCTGTTTCGCTATCAGGGGAGAGGACTTTAGCTCGAGTACTGTCGTATAACGTGCTAAAGGCTCTCACTATCTGGTCAGGGATGCCGTATTCTTCTAGAATTTTCATCATCTTCCCGCGATGTACACTGTCAAACGCTTTGCTGAAGTCTACAAACGCAATTGTTGCCTTGAGATTGCTGTGCTTTACTCCTTCGACGATTCTACGCAGTGCCATGATGTGAGCGGTTGTTGATCTGTGTGGGCGGAATTCATTTTGGTTGTCCCGCAGCAGTGGGTCAAGATGTGGTTTTATTCTGTTTGATAACATCTGGATGATATAGTAGTGGACTTTGCAAATGGACCGCTCCCCAACGGAGAAAAATGACAGCAATGGTCAGATATCAACATATTGCCACTGCTAAAGGATGGAGACCTCAGTGAGACAACCAGCTATAGAGGAATCGGATTGTCAGCAGTGGTGGCAAAGAGTGGGGGTTAGTTTCCGCCGAGGACATTGACGAACAAAGTACACAAGACACGATGCATTTCGACCTCTTGGGTCTTCTTCAAGTGAAAACAAAATAGGTTACATTTAACATTTAGGACAGTACAAAAAAAAACGAAGAGTACACAAGTTACAGCCGCCTTCCATCCACTTAATCCTAGTTTTATCTCCCCCGTACACTATATATATATATATATATATATATATAATATATATATATATATATATATATATAGATATGTGTGTGTGTGTGTGTGTGTGTGTGTGTGTGTGTGTGTGTGTACATGTGTATGTATATGTAGGCGTGTGTGTGTGTGTGTGTGTGTGTGTGTGTGTGTGTGTATTTATATGTATGTGTGTATGTGTGTGTGTGTGTGTGTGTGTGTGTGTGTGTGTGTTGTGTGTGTGTGTGGTCTTTGTGTGTGTGTGTATATCTATATATATTATATATATATATATATATATATATATATATATATATATATAATATATATATATATATTATATATGTGGTGTGTGTGGTGTGTGTGTATGTATGTATATGTATACATATGTGTGTATGTGTGTGTGTGTGTGTGTGTGTGTGTGTCCTATGTGTGTGTGTGTGTGTGTGTGTGTGTGTGTGTATACACGCACATGTATGTGTATATATATGTATCTGTTGCGTGTGTGTGTGTGTGTGTGTGTATATATATATATATTATACTAATTATATATATATATATATATATATATATATATATATATATATATATATGTATTACAACAACAAAAAAATCTCCCCCCCCCCCCCCCGTGCTCCCAGTATTTCTTTTCTGAAAAAAATAAATCTAAAAATAAATAAATAAATAAATAAATTTACAGCAACCCTCTACCTTCCGTTTCCCACCACACCCTATACCTATCTGATCCAACTAACCTACCCTTTATTTATCGTTCAACCCCCACTTTCCACCCCACCCCACCCCACACACACCACTATTCCCCCTCCCCCCCCAGCCTAAGTAGTGGGGACCCTCCACCTCAACCCCACCCCCCCCACCCACCCCCCCCCCAACATCCATCCCGGCTCTTTCCCTTCATCCCCCTATCACTAGCATCCCAACAACAAACTACATGATTACACCTGTCCACCACCTCAACAGCA
>JADBJO010010273.1:17500-35000 GCA_016801955.1 Conus betulinus
ATATATATATATATATATATATATATATATATATATATATATATATATATTTGAGAAGCATTCATTATTCATTTTGAGAAGCAGTCATTATTTCCCATTCACCCACTCAAGTACATACTGTCAGTTAGGCAGAATTATCTACCACTGCAGATATGAAGGCTTATCATCCCCCTATTTCTACAATCTAAGACATAAGAGCAAGCTTTGTTTACAATTCAAATATTTCTTGTAGTCACTGCAACATCAAGCTGCTCTGTAAGTTGCTGGAATGGTGCTCGGTACTTATATCCTTGGAATTTATTAGTTTATTGTAATTTAGTCCCTTACGGATTCATTCCAAGAACTGGCCCTCAGCACTTGTGTCTTAAGAGGTTATCTTTTTATATTTTCTACTTTTCACAAAAAATGTAGTTTGTTTTGCTCTTTCATTATTTTCTTTTGCTTCTTAGGTGGCACCTTTGGTTTGTTTTTTGAAAACTCAACAAACATACTACGGTATTGCACACCAGCCTTTTTCTGGTATAGCATTCTTCTTAAAACCGAAAAGGACCAGACGTTATATGTTAGTAGGCTTTCTATCCATTTCGAAGTACCGGTATCTGACCAGAAGTTATATGTTAGTAGGCTTTCTATCCATTGGAGATTGTCTCTCGCTTCGGAGACTATAAGTTTGCTGAAAGGTTCATTTTGAGAAGCATTTATTATTCCCATTTACCCACTCAAGCACATACTGTCAGTTAGGCAGAATTATCTACCACTGCAGATATGAAGGCTTATCATCTCCGTATTTCTACAATCTAAGACATAAGAGCAAGCTTTGTTTATAATTCAATATTTCTTGTAGTTATTGCAACACCAAGCTGCTCTGTAAGTTGCTTGAAAGGTGCTCGGTACATATCCTTGGAATTTATTAGCTTATTATATTATATATATATATATATATATATATTATATATATATATATATTTTGTGTGTGTGTGTGTGTGTGAATTTCAAATCTTTGCCAAATCATTCCTATAATGATGGAAGAATTGTTAACCTGCACTTGTTTTTCCCCCATTACTTACTTGTTCAGCGTTATATTGTTTGGTCAATCAGTGGGTGATTGCATCTCTTACGAGATCCAAATAAAGGTTTTTCTGCACAATTCTTAGCCGCTGACAATGCTTGGGTTATTGAACAGCAGAGCTGACCACTCAGACTGTTCCGTATCTTTTGATCTCCCTTGCATCCTTAAATGGATCCTCATGCATAAGCTCAAAGATTGTCCCCTACATTTTATACTGTAAAAATCATGTTTTTAGTTTTCAGCAAACCTTTTTCCTCTCCACACTTTTGTTTTATTTTATTCTACTACGTTCACTGGCTGCTTTGGGGGGGTGCTGTTGGATTCTTTTTCCGAACCCTTGGCGGTCAGAACACCACAGATTTATGGACCGTGGTGTGTCTCTATTTCACGCCAAGAACACAGACACAAGCAGCTGTGTCTCCCTGATGAGTCCGATCCAGCGGACGAAAGGCCTCGGAGCAGGCGATACATATATAGATCTGCCTTTGAGAGGGATTGCGATAGTTTCCTCATGCAGCTAGTGAAGAGTTTTCATAGTTATGATATACATTTTTCCCATTTTCTTCATTTTTTTGTTGTTGTCAATTTCAAATCTTTGTCAAATCATTACTATAATGATGGAAGAATTGTTAACCTGCACTTGTTTTTCCCCCACTACTTAATTGTTCAGCACATATGAGCAGAAAGAAAATATGAGAACTCTTCAGAGACGCAGCCCCTATCACCACTCCCTCTTCCACAGACACGTGTTTCAGCCCTGAACCCTTTACACTCTACACACTTTTCATCCAAGTCATGACCGTTAGGATGTATCTATGTAATCCAATATTTTTTTTCCTGGTGCTGCTGGTGATTGAAACCAGCAAATCCTGTACAGGTGGGCTCCTACAGGGTGTTGCGTTTTCAGGCCTGTCTCACCAAAGGTGAGAAATTTCAGCCTCATGAACGTCGCCCTTGTTGCTCCTCCTCGATCAGATCCAGCTGGAACTCTTTCCAGCTGCCTCAGCCATTGCCTTTAGGGTTCTGATCCTCTTCTCACTAGAAATTGCGAGCTGTCTTTAGAGATCATAGACGGATGAACCTCTCTTGCTGCAACCTCTATGGCGAGTGATGGGCACCCAGGTATAAGAAGAAACATACATTCGAAAAATTGCAACTAACTGATATACGGAATACATGTATCATTGCAATAATGAAAAAGATCCAAGCCGTTATTCATAATCAATGTTGTTGATGTCTTTTGATTCCTGAAAACTGGGAAGATATGCCCACTGTGTTCAATTGCAGCCTCTTGCATTGCATAATTTTGTATCTGTGGGACATTTCAAACGGGGGGGGCCTTGCCTTTATACGGCGCGACTCAAACAGGTTTATTGTTTCTCTTCTGTCTGCGTGTTTTTGTTGTTGTTGTTTTTGTTTTGTTGTTGTCTGCCTGTGAAAATAGATTAGTATCGTCATCACCATCACCATCACATATCACCATAATTATCTTCATCATCATCATCATCATCAACAACAACGTCATTATCATCATCATCATACTTACGTAACGCATATCATCGGTTAGAACCAAACTCTAAGCGCTTCACAATCTACGTTTACATTTCTATAGAGGTCAGCCTACGTGTGTAGAGGTGACTGAAGAGCTGCCTGTTGGCACTAATCAGTCGTTTTCCAGTGCTATTCAAGGCAATTGAGTACCAGTCACTCAGACTTTCGCTAACTTCTTTCACTTTTGTGGTCGATGCATGCTATGGGTATATATGTCAAAGGTACCGATGGTCAAACTAGACTTCATTTCCGAAAGCGGGTGATTGAATTTTTACGTGTGCACAAGACCTTGTGCGTGAGTTCACACATAGAACAACAGTATATAGGGTCATTCGAACGAATTTTCAGGGGATGGAGTCAGAACCAATGTTAACTTCATGCCAAAAAATCTCTTTAAACCGAAACGGCCCATTGAAGATTCGAACCTGCAACCCTAGAACCACCAGGATCGAGTCCAGAAAATAATGTGCCAGAGACTTATATGTGTGTCAGTGCTTGCAGACTATTGGCTATCCATGTATCGTCCCATGAGAAATGCAACACATTTAGACCACATGTCACGTCTGTCAGAAAGGCGGAGAACATGGAACATTCTGAGATTCCAACCAGGGATTCATTTGCTTGCTAGGTGTGTAGATCGTCCAAGGGACCACCTTTCCTGTGTCCCTGGTCGAGATTTGAACCACACATGCCGTGACAGTGACAAAGTGGACAGTCTCTACAGCACTGTGCGCGAACGGAAAGGAAAGGTGGATCATCATTGCTTTGACAAAACGTGACGAACATTGGCTAGAGAAACGACAGCCTTTGGTTGCTGAACAACGCTGAGCGGGATTCAACTATATTAAACTACCCTTGACGTTCAGGTGTTATAGTAAACGTGGTATCAGTAGAAAATCACCGATTTGTTGATGTGTTCGCTTCGTGGGTAGACACAGGAAATGGGAAAAAAACCCTACATATTCAGTTAGTGTAGTCAATGACAAAAAATAACGGTTAGTGGTTCTGAACTTGAGTACATTTGAGCAATGTTATCAACTGCCATACTTGCTGTCACAATAGTTTTAAAACAAATAAACAGTGATAATAACAACAACAAACCACAACAACAATGAGATCTTATTTATTTATTCATTCATTCATTCATTCGTTTATCTATTTATTCAGTTCCTTTTCCATGTCTTTATTCATTAATCTATTTATTCATTTATTGTAAAAGCATTATTAGTAAATCTGAAAACAACAACAACAACAACAACAACAACAACAAAACCAGGAACAAACAAATTACAAGATAACTTTATTTTGTGAAACGATGGCTAATGATGGCGAACGATGGCTATCGAAAGAAAAGCAGTCTTGTGTTATCTTGCAATTTGTCCCTGTTGTTTGGCAGATTAATTAATAATTCGTTTTAACATTAGTTTCAATTTCCGCCTGCAGTCACGCCATGTTTGAATTTATTTAAATCATTTGTGATTAATTCCGTTTCTTCGTTTTACTTACTTTTTCAGTTTTTGCTCTGGTGAGAGGAAAATGTTTTTTTTTTTTTCTTTCGAAAGCTATCGTTCGGCATCATTAGCCATCATTTGACCAAGTCTAATAATTATCTCCTACATCTGTCTCCTCTACGCAGTTTCCCTGGGGGGTCATCTTTCTTCTCCCCACAGTATCAGGTCTTCTGCGCATTGGCCGAGGCTCTCGTCTTCATCCACTTCTGTCAGCTGCAGCTGCCGTCCCAGGTATCATTGCCAGCGGCAATAGCCCCCATCCAGGCCACTGCTTGCAGATGTCCTTGAGGAGCAAACGGATTTCTGCTGGCTGTTCTGTGTCCTGCTGCTGGAAGTGCAGTAGCAGTTTCTACCGATGTATGAAATTATTTGCGTCATTGTTGCCAAGGATTGAAAAATAATATTTGAACTACTGTTTGCTATCAACCCCCTTTTTTCCCCAACAGAAACGTGTACTGGTCATTTCAAATGTCTTTTATATAAACTGAGTGTCTAACAGAAAAAAATCTCCTATTTGTTATTTGTCTGTTTTGCTGTGTGCGTTTATTCTTACAAGATATCTCCTGTTTATAATCCATTTCATTTTCAATTAAAAAAAGAAATAAAAAAAAAGAGAAAAAGGAAGAGATACGGAGAGGAAACGCTTTCTGATAATACTCACTCTTTATTGTTTCCATTTATACTAGTCACATAAAGTTAAGCACAGTTTACATGTACCCGCATAATTTCCAAAATATAAAAGCCACGATTTTGAAATTGGGAACAGATTTAATTCATTATCTTGTTCCAACGTACATTGAATTTCATTGGGATCAAATGAACGGTTGTTGATTTACAGACAATTAAACAGAGGATGGGTCGAAATCAAAGTTCGCAAAATCTGTTCAGTTCACAAAATCATTTCAATAGTGGGGGTGTGGCCACCGCCATTGGCGAGACATTCCACGCAGCGACTCCTCATCGAGTTGACCAGTGTTCTGATGACCCTCTGAGGGATTCTCTGCCATTCCAGTTGCAGCATTTGAAAGAGATCCTGGCGGTCTCTGGGAGGTGGATGGATGCTCCTTCACACGTCTCCCAACTCATCCCACATATGCTCGATGGGATTGAGGTCGGGACTATACGCCGGGAAGATCATCCTGTTGATGCTGGCCTGCACAATGAAGTTTTCGGCCACCCGGGCCCTATGTGGCCGAGCATTGTCGTCTTGGAAGACTGCATGGGGTCCTATCCGTTGCATGGTCGGAACAACGAAAGGCGCCAGGATTTCATCCCGATAGCGGATGCCTGTGAGGTTTCCATCAATATGGTAGAGTGGTGTCTTGTGGTGGAGGCTGAAGGCACCCCATACAATAACAGATCCTCCCCCCAAAGGCCCTGGTCTGGCGAACAGCTGCATCAATGTAACGTTCACCAACACGCCTCCAAACTCTAGTTCGGCCGTCATTGTGTTCAAGACTAAACCGCGACTCATCTGAAAAGAGGACCTGGGACCACTGTTGTTGGTTCCATCTCACATGACGATGGCAGAAAGCTCGGCGAGCCAGCCTATGGGCTGCTAGCAGTCGTGGTCGTCGAACAGCTGGGCGACGTGATCTGAGGCCGAAGTGGTGAAGACGGTTTCGTATGGCTTGACGGCTGAGGATGGTGTTATTTGCCATACGAGCTGCCTTTGGATGCTGGTGGAAGTGGTATCCCGCTGCAATAGGGCCTGCCTCTCGATGAAACGATCTTCTCTGGGAGTAGTCTGCCTAGGCCGACCTGACCGTGGCCTCTCTTCAACGCTGTTGGTCGCGCCTAAAACGCTGATTCAGTCTAACAATAACTGAATGATGCACACCAAGTCGTCGCGCCACTTCAGCCTTTGCAATGTCATCTTGTATCCACGCAATCGCCCTGGTTTGTCAAAGGTGCTAAGTTTTCTTCGTGGTGGCATGGTGAGAAAAGGGCTGACAGTAACCAACCCCGCGCTTAAACAGCCAAACGAAGGGGCATAAAACTCACTTGAGAGACTGCTCTTGCACGGGAAAAAAATAATTTTTCATTTTACACATCTTGTGTCGCCAGCAAGCTTGATGCAAAACAGGCACAGTTAACGCAACTTTGCACTTTTTATCCCCGCGCGGTAACGAGGTCACCAAGACCCCCGTGCACACTACCAGTTGACACAGGCTGGATTACACACTGCTGTGTGAGATTCCATCATTGGTTGCCGCATAACAAAAAAAAAACAATGTTTTTTGAAGGGATGAATCAACCCCCTGTGTGCAAAGGCCTGTGCTTAACTTTATGTGACTAGTATATATATAAACAAAATTAGTAATGGCCCTTGATTGGTACCAAGGGCTAACGGGGAGGTTTCTACTGTTGGACGTTACCAAGCAAATGCTTTTCCAGCTTCAAACCAACCCAGTCAGAGACTGTTTACAATGATTCCCATGTACCGAACTGGTTGAGCCTGGATCTCAACCCTTACAGTGTGTTTATTTGTTGCGCATTTGGAACATATTTAGTAACATAGGGTTCAGAACGACGAGTGTTTGGATTTGTTTGCGCTGCCTGAAATGCATGTTTCTCAGAAAGACAGGATTCCAAAACGGGAGGAAGAGATAAAGTAGGAACGAGCTGTTGTAATCTGTACGTGTATCTACTGTAGGAGAGATGGAGAACACACACACACACACACACACACACACACACACACACACACACACACACACACACACACACACACACACATTCTCTCTCTCTCTCTCTCTCTCTCTCTCTCTCACACACACACACACACACACACACACACACATACACACACGCGCGCACACGCACACACGCACCCACATGCACGCGATTTTCGTGTTTTCTTTCCCATTGTTTTCACATTCTTTCTTCTCAAGGGCTGCCATTATTTTTGTCCTGATGTCAGCGTCCACAAAGGGAACAATTACTGAAAAAAAGACGCTGACAGAAATGAACTATGAATAAAAGAAAATTACGTAACAGAAAGAAATAAAATAGATGAAAAGAAAAGAACAGAAAGAAAGAAAGAAAGAAAAAAGAAAGAAAAAGAAAGAAAGAGAAGAAGGAAAGACCGACAGACAGACAGGCAGACAGACAGACAGAAAGAAAAGAAAGAAAGAATAATGAGTGACAGATGGAAAGAAAGAAACAAAGGAAGAAAAGAAAAATAAATTAAAAAGATGTTGGCAAGCAAATAAGAAAAAAAACAATCAAAAGCAGAAAGAAAGAAACAGAAAAAAAAAGAACACCTGAAAACTGGTGAGAGGTCTCTTTCTTTCCACAGAACACCGTTCATTGAAGACGAGGACTTCTTTGAAGCTCGGCTTACCTGGTCATTAGATCGACAGATCATGTAGACGAACTGATAGAGAAGTGAACTTGTGAAGATGGGGAGCGTGGTATGGGTGGGCGTGCAGGCTGAGGAGTGCATTAGAAATGACAGGAGAGACAGGAGAGAGAGAGAGAGAGAGAGAGAGAGAGAGAGAGAGAGAACCTGTTGTCTTATCTGTACAAATTTGAAAACCAGGAACGAAGAAAGCATGTAGAAAAACAAAACACACAACACTTAAAGGAGAAAAAAAAATGGGTGGCGAAGTTTGGTCGATTTCTGTCCATGTCACTGTCGCTGTCTGTCTGTCTGTCTGTCTGTCTGTCTGTCTGACTGTCTGTCTGCCTGACTGTCTGTCTGCCTGTCTGTCTGTTGTGTCTGTCTCTGGCTCTCTCTCTCTGTCTCTCTCTCTCTCTCTCTCTCTCTCTCTCTCTCTCTCTCTCTCTCTCTCTCTCTCTCTCTCTCTCTCTCTCTCTCTCTCTCTCTCTCTTCCCTTAACGTCTGAAGACGGCATTAAATCAGACCTGTGGGTATACTTGGAGATGCACTCGTTTAGTTTGACGAACCGTGTTGACTTCAGTGTCAGCAACGAAGTGTCACCGCATGCCAACAACCCTTCTGTATGCTACCCTAAACCACATTGCTTAGGCGTGAAGCAATAATGGGCAGGAATTACCACGGAACAACTGCGAAATGCAGGAAAAGGAGATCAGCTGAGAAAAAGAAAAAAAAAAACCTTAAAAAACAGTTCTTTGAACCAGGTCTAGAGAGAGGATTACTGACCATCATAAATCTATCCGCCCTGATCAGTTGCCAGTTTGTTTGCTCACATGGTCTACATACGCCACGATTGTAGTTGTGAGTGCCCCTGTGTGTGTGTGTGTGTGTGTGTGTGTGTGTGTGTGTGTGTGTGTGTGTGTGTGTGTGTGTGTGTGTGTGTGTGTGTGTGTGTGTGTGTGTGTGTGTGTGTGTGTGTGTGAGAGAGAGAGAGAGAGAGAGAGAGAGAGAGAGAGAGAGAGAGAGAGAGAGAGAGAGAGAGAGACAGACAGACAGACAGACAGACAGACAGACAGACAGAAAGAGCGAGCGCGCAAGAGAGATGTGTGTGTGTGTGTGTGTGTGTGTGTGTGTGTGTGTGTGTGTGTGAGTGAGAGAGAGAGAGAGAGAGAGAGAGAGAGAGAAAGAGAGTGTGTGTGTGTGTGTGTGCGTGCGTGCGTGCGTGCGTGCGTGTGTGTGTGTGTGTGTGTGTGTGTGTGTGTGTGTGTGTGTGTGTGTGTGTGCGCGCGCGTGCGCGCGCGCGCGCGCGCGCGCGTGCGTGTGTATAGATGTATATGCGCGCGTGCTTATGATAGTGTGCATGTCTAATTATAAGTGTGAAATGCCCATTCGGAGGATAGTAATTTCTTTCTGTTTTTTTTTTTTTCTCATCTTTTCTGTTATCTTTGTCTTTTTTGATTTAGAGTATAAAACCAATGCAAAAAGTGAACTGATAATCAAGCATGTCAGATTAGAACTTAGGAAAACTACTTAGGAAAACTACCTCAAAGAATGCTTACAACCTTTTTCCTGATATTTCATCTTGTATTTCTTGCTTTCTTTCTCTCCTCGTTTCCACCCTCTTAGTAATGTATCTTTTTCATGCCCTACTTCGCAAACCTGGACACTTGTACTGCAGAGCTGTCTGTGAACGAGAACCAGAAAATCCTGATGATATTCTGACCTACATATTGTTTTCCTTTTCCCTCCTAACAATCGGCAGCGTTTCGAGTTTCTGAAACTTATCATATTTACAAGTCATCTGGGAGATGATAATTATTCTGACTGTAAACACAGGATATTGCAATGTTACCAGGAACAAGAAGATCCCGCCTTGAATCCACGTCTTTCCCCCTTTTCCCTTCTGCCTTCCTTGCTCACCCTCCATCTACGCTCATTCACGCACAAATAATTTTTTTTGGAGCATTTGCTAATATCTAGGGGGTTTACTTTTCAAAAGAAAGGGTATTAGTTCCGCCAGACGATACAGACGAATATATTACAGGACAAAACACAATGCATTTCGATCTCTTGGGTCTTCTTCAGGCAAAATCATCATCAACATCTAGGACAATGAAAACGAAGAATGAGCAACTACTTGTCTTCTCATATTCGGCGTAAAATAGGTGTGTAAACCCCCCCCCCCCCCCCCCTTCTCCACTCCTGGCGTCCCCTGCCTCACCCTCTCCTCCTTCCCCTTTCGTTTTCAAAAGCTTCACCTGGAGGGGTTGGGTAGAAAAGACGAGGAGACGAACGAAGCGAATGAAACATGGACATAATTTCTCTCTCAACGGGAACTCCAATTTGTTATCTTCATCATCGTCATCCATAATATGCTCTGTTAACGAAAAAGAAAAGAGAATTTAAAGAGGCGGGTGGACATCAAGTTTTTGAAGCTATGATTTTCACTAACAGCAAGGAAGTGCGTTGGCGAACGATTTGCAGCCGTTCCGATTCTTTGCTGCTGAGTGGATGATCAGGATGACAATGGCTCCCAGAATTCAACTATAATGATCTGACTGGATGGGCAGGATGACAATGGCTGCCTGAATTCAACGATAATGATCACAGGCTACGGAAGAGAGGATAAAAATAAGAGTTAAATAGAAGCTAACGCCCGATTGGTGTACAACAAAATTTGAAGTCTCTGTCTCTGTCTATCTATCGGTGTATCTGTCTGTCTGTCTGTCTGTCTGTCTCTGTTTCTTTTTGTCTGTCTGTCTCTCCCTCTCTCTCTCTCTCTCTCTCTCTCTCTCTCTCTCTCTCTCTCTCTTTCTGCGCGCGCGCGCGTGTGTGTATGTGTGTGTGTATGTGTGTGTGTGTGTGTGTGTGTGTGTGTGTGTGTGTGTGTGTGTGTGTGTGTGTGTGGTGTGTGTGTGTGTGTGTGTGTGTGTGTGTGTGTTTGGGGTGTGTGTGTGTGTGTGTGTGTGTGTGTGTGTGTGTGTGTGTGTGTGTGTGTGTGTGTGTGTGTGAACGAAGAGTGTGTTTACTTTGCGTATTGGGGTGAGGTTTGGGTTAAGAAGGCTGGCAAGCTGAAAACCAGTAGAATGGACCATCTAGCAATGTCCTCAAGGGGGGGAGGGGTGTGTATGTACGTGAGCGAGAAGTGGTGTGACAGTGAGAACGTTAAAGTGCGTCGTCAAGTGTGTACGCGTGACGTGGAACTTTTAGCAGTGTCACCGCGACCGAAATACCTGCCACGTGAGTTCGGACAGCTCTTCTTCATGACTGTTGTTTACGTGCCACCATCCGCAAATACTGTACGTGCAGCTGCAGAAATCACGGACTCTGTTCACGCTCTGCAGGCCATGTCACCCGACGCACCGTGCTTTATCCTCGGAGATTTTAATGACTGTGACCTCAATTCAAGCCTGCCTTCTTTTAAACAGTATGTGTCATGTTTTTTACAAGAAAGGATAAAAAACTTGATTTATGCTACTGTAATATACCATCTGCATACAAGTGTGTTCAGCTCCCCCCTGTTGGTCAGTCTGATCACAATGCCATTCATCTCTTGCCAGCTTACATACCAAAAGTGAAAACACAACCTATCACTAAAAAGCAAGTGCAGTGTTGGACACAAGAAAGTGTTGATGAATTACAGGCTTGTTTTGAATGTACAGATTGGAATTTGTATTTGAATTTAACGAGATGCATGGAAAGGAATAAAGGTTTTATCAGGTTCAGGAAAATGTTCAAACCAAAATATTAGTACAAAAAAAAAAAAAAAACAGCAAAAGAACAGAAGCAATTTGCAGAAAAGCTGAATTTTTTTTTACTGTAGATTTGATGATAAAGATTTTAGTAAAGAATTAAAGGAAGTGAAGGAAGAACTCCAAAGCAATGTTAAAAACGATGTTGATGGAAGTGATTCTGTTGATTGATTGAGAAAAAATGATGTTCAGTTTTTTTTTTTTTCAAACGTTTAAATGTGAGAAAGGCAATGGGCCCTGATAATATCTGTGGAAAATTGTTGAAGGTGTGTGCTTCTCAGCTCTCCTATGTTTACAGTCGTTTGTTTACCTGGTCACTTAGAGAATGTATAATTCCTGTTTTATGGAAAAATGCCACTGTATGTCCTGTTCCCAAAAAACGCAACCCAAGCTGTTTAAATGATTACCGACCAGTTGCCCTCACATCTGTTGCAATGAAATGTCTTGAAAGAATTGTCCTCGGTTATGTTTTAAAAGATACTACACAGTACCAAGACCCGTTTCAGTTCGCATACCAACAGAACAGATCAACAGATGATGCCACACTCACACTTCTCCATCATGCTTTTTCACACCTCGAAAAACCTGCCTCCTTTGTACGCATTCTCTTTATTGATTTCTCATCAGCATTCAACACCATACAACCACATCTGATGGCAAAGAAACTTTAAACATAAAATGTGGGTAACAAGCTCATTCTTTGGATAATTGATTTTCTTACACAGAGGACACAGTCTGTTCGATATCAAAGTGTTGTTTCGTCTTCCAGAGTCATTTTCAACTGGCGCACCCCAGGGTACTGTTTTTTATCACCAGTGCTTTTTACTCTGTACACAAATGATTGTTCAGGAAGTGATTCAACTTTGTACATTAAATATTCAGATGACTCAGCACTTGTGGATCTTTCCAACTCTGATTCTGTTTACTTCAAGGAGGTTCAAAGATTTGTTGACTGGTGCGATCATAACTATCTTGATCTGAATGTAACAAAAAAACGAAGAAATGTTGATTGATTTTAGAAAAGATCCAAAAGCTGTACCACCACTTTTTATCAAAGGTGCTGAAGTAGAACGTGTTGAATCATACAAATATTTAGGAACTTTTATAGATAAGCTGAATTTTAAATCCCATGTTGAGTATGTCCACAAAAAAATGTCAAACCAGATTATATTGTCTTCGCAAGCTGCGATCATTTCATGTGAATACTGACATTCTCGGACATTTTTATTCATGCTTCTTGGAATCTGTTCTAACTTTCTCATTTATGTGTTGGTATGGTGGGGTTGACTGTGAAGAGCAGAAATGTGCTTGAGAAAGTGGTGAACGTGGAGGAAAAATCGTTGGTGAGAGACAAAAAAGTCTGAGTGAGCTATACAGGTGCCGTGTTTGTTTGTAAAGCGAAGAAGATTACGTGTGACCAGACCCACGTTCTTGCAAATCAGTATGACCTTCTTCAGTCAGGACGAAGATATCGATCGGTTAAATGCAGAAGTGTCAGATTTAAACAAAAGTTTTATCCCCTGTCCTTCTCAAATTGAGATAATAAAGTTTACTTGACTTGACTTGACTTGACTTGACACCGCCAAGGACATTGACAAACAAAGCATAGGACAAGACACAATGCATTTCGACCTCTTGGGTCTTCTTCAGAGAAAAAAGCAGATAACATTTAGGACAGCACGAACAAAGAACGAAGAGGGACTTATCTTTCCACATATTCGGCACCCAAATAAAATGGCCGCCAGACGGAAACGTTTCCTCTCCCATAATCCCTTCTGTCGTTTCTGTCTGGCGGCCATTTCATTTGGGTGCCGAATACATGGAAAGATAAGTCACTCTTCGTTCTTTGTTCGTGCTGTCCTAAATGGTATCTGTTTTTGCCTGAAGAGGACCAAGAGGTCGAAATGCATTGTGTCTTGTCCTGTGCTTAGTTTGTCAATGTCCTTGCGGTAGCTAACTCCTTCTCTTTCTAAAATTTCGCTTCATTCTCCGCCCTCAGTCGCTCCATTTTGAAACAATACCTCTCACAAATTAGAAGTTTCTGGCAATAATCGTTGCTAGTTTGAATGTTGGCTGGGTGCAGCTAAGACATGATGGAAGAGAACGAACTTCACATCACTTAATGACAAGGAAGGAATGCAGTGTATATTTTCCGTATTTGTTTCATTATTGATTGATTGATTGATTTTTTTTTTCATTTTTAATGATGTATTGACTGATTTATTAATTTATTCATTTATATTCTATTTCTCACATTTTTTTTTTTGGTCCAGTGGCAACACATTATCTACAAAGTATGTATAAGAGGGTACATGTCTCTCTGATAATACAGCAGATATCTGTGTGCCTACACATCAGTCAAAAGACATGAAGCTGACGATGGAACAAGCTGACAAATCTGTCGTCTCTTCACATACGTTGATACACCTTAGAATCCTTTTCCACACCGGCAAAGGTCAGACATTGATTAACAGGAAGTCTAGTTCCTGGGTATAAATTTCTTTCCGACAGAATTGTATCTGGGAGCGTCACAAGTGGAGAAGGGGCCTGTCGTTAAACGCATTTCTCTGTCTGTCTGTCTGTCTGTCTGTTCGTCTGTCTGTTTGTCTGTCTGTCTGTCTGTCTGTCTGTCTGTATGTCTCTGTCTGTCTCTGTCTCTCTCTCTCTCTCTCTCTCTCTCTCTCTCTCTCTCTCTCTCTCTCTCTCTCATGTAGTGTGTGTGTGTGTGTGTGTGTGTGTGTGTGTGTGTGTGTGTGTGTGTGTGTGTGTGTGAGTGTGTGTGTGTGTGTGTGTGTGTGTGTGTGTGTGTGTGTGTGTGTGTGTGTGTGTGCACGTGTGCATACGTGCATAAGTGTGTGTGTGTGTGTGTGTGTGTGTGTGTGTGTGTGTGTGTGTGTGTGTGTGTGTGTGTGTGTGTGTGTGCACGTGTGCATACGTGCATAAGTGTGTGTGTGTGTGTGTGTGTGTGTGTGTGTGTGTGTGTGTGTGTGTGTGTGTGTGTGTGTACCTGCATAGGTTTGTATGCTCATATGTGCGCATGCATGTGTGCGTGTTTTGTGCGCATGTACATGTGTTCGTATGTATGCATACGTACAAACCTACCTACATGAACGCACAAGGCCACCTGCAGATGCAAATGAAAGGGTAGTGTATCAACGGCCATATCAGTTTCAAATGGCGGATGAGAAACGGGATTATTTACGTCTACTCGTCTTGTTGATAACGAAAACAACAAAAAAGACAAGAATACAAGAAACGAATATACAATTACATATAAAATTAGATTGAATAAGCAATCTGGATAATAATCGGATTTACGAACTTTTCAGACATTTTTTAGGAGGGGAGGGAAGGGTTAATTTGCTTTGTTTCTTTTTCTATTTTTGCTTTTTTTTTTTTTTCATTTTATTCTTTCTTTCTTTCTTACTCGCTTTTGTTCTTAATTGTTTTTTTTTTCCCCATGCCCGACTTTCAAACTTTAAAACTTTTATGTGAAAAGTTCTCTGAAAATGAGCACAAAAGAAAACAAACATTTGACAATTTCTCAACCCTACATTTTTTTTTCCCTCTAAACGTCTAATGGTCGTTGGGAGTGTCGAGTTTCTAATACTCATGATATTTCAAGGACATTTTGGGAGACATATACTGAGTGTAAACACCAGGTTCTGCCATTTTTACATTGAACAAGGAGATCCAGCTCCCCGCCCACCTCCATCCTCATTTCTTCCCTCCCTCTTGAAAACTCGAGGGACTTGCTGTCATCTCTTCCCATCTCTCTCTATGGTTTCTTTATGTCTGTTACAGCGTTGTCTCTGCACATTAGAGGATTCCTGCCACGCTCGTCGTGGACTTGTAAAAAAACCAAGGAAACAACACTCCCCCAAATCAGTTATCATTATCCTCTCTCTCTCTCTCTCTCTCTCTCTCTCTCTCTCTCTCTCTCTCTCTCTCTGTGCGCACGTGTGTGCACACGCGCGCGCGCGCGCGCGCGCGTGTGTGTGTGTGTGTCATGAGGAGGAAGTGGGTGGGTGGGTTATCTTGCAATCATATACAAAAAAAAAACAACAACAAAAAACCCACACACCACCTTTACGATACAACGAAAAAAGAGGTATGGGAAAGCCCACTTAAATAACTATTTGAGTCATAACACAAACCATAACAAATGTCCCATAGGACTACGTAGTAAACAGTTTGCAAAATCAAACAACAAACTAAAATTCTCAAGGATACTGTCAAGAGAACTTTCAGAAATAGCCGGTAAAATAGGTCTCAATCTCTGGCATTCCAGAAGAATGTGTTTGGTTTGAAATTTATTCACAACACAGACATTTAACATTCTTGCTGAATTTTTGTTTTGAAGGCATTAAGCTTTATCCTATGAGACAAGCGAAGTAATGTGTCGTCTACATCTGAAACTGTTGCCATAATTCACAGACTATTTTTTGTTTGTTGAACCAACCGAATTCAGTAAGAGACTGGAGAATTTCTCCTTCCTATGGAGAGATTTTGAAACTTTGTTCCACGATGCTTGCTCCAGCAAATGATACCCTTCTGTAACGGATAAAGGGATGTTTATTTCTATAGATTCCCTGTCTTGCCTTGCACCTTTTTTTGCGGCTCTGTCAGCACAATCGTTTGAATATAATCCAACATGTGAAGGAACCCAACAAAAGGTGATATTGGTTCCCTTTAAACTTAAAATGTTAATCATGTGATTGATTTCTATGATAATTTTGGATTTTTTTCTTGTAATCAAATGAACGTAAAGCGTACAGTACGGACTGAGAATCGACGCAGAATAAAAAATCTGAAAAAATTTTCAACGGAAGATCAACTATGTAATAAAGAGCCATAAGTATAGCAACGAGTTCGGCGGTAAATATTGATCGATTTTTACCAATGAAGTATGACTTTTCTGTTTTTTTTTTAAAGCTGGTAACAAAGCCTGAACCAGCACGGTGATCATCTAAGAGTGAGCCATCTGTGTATACCTTTAAATGATTTGGGTATTTATTTTCTAGGTAAAATCGGACTTCACTTTGCATAATATTTGGATTCTCATTCTTCTTCTTCACATCAGTGTAATTGATATCAAAATGTGTTGGTTTTCATCTCCCAGTTAGGGTAAGGAGAAACTACTTGTTGTGCATCAATACACTGTGAATTTATTTCCGACTCTTTAAGTAAGTCTGATACATATGACACCATGACATCCCCGGAAGCTGTTGCATTATATGTCTCTCTCCAAAGGTGTGTGTGTGTGTGTGTGTGGGTGTGTGTGTGTGTGTGTGTGTGTGTGTGTGTGTGTGTGTGCGCGCGCGCGCACGTGTGTGTGTGTGTGTGTGTGTGTGTGTGTGTGTGTGTGTGTGTGTGTGTGTGTGTGTGTGTGTGCGCGCGCGCGCGTGTGTGCACGCAGACATATATGCAGGCGTGTTGTTGAGAATAGTAACGGAGGACATGTGTTTTTCCAGATCATTTTATGACATATCATGTAATAACAAAAGGGAAGTAATTGCTCTTTTTATTCATTAAAAAAAAGTTTTTTGTTCTTATTTTATGTATGGTGGAAGGAGGTGAGAGCTAAAAAGGGGATAGAATGTCTTTTCCAGGGACCACAAAATCTTTCACAAAACATAATCTAACAGTTTCAAATGCATGTCTTCACCCTTTTCCACAGACATTATTCTGGCAAATACCTCTTCGAAGTTTTTTTGTTTTAGATAGACTCCTTTCACATCGATCTCAACATCTTGCTCATTGTTCGTCGCCATGACATCCTCGGAAGCTGTTGCATTATATGTCTCAGTCCTCTTCCGCTCAAATCATTCCTGTCCAAAAAGCGATTTGGATGATCATGTTTTTGTTGTTTGTTTCTTTCTTTCTTTGCTTTTAAGAAAGTCTTTTTGTTGGTCTGTTGTCTGGAAAACGGCTGTCTCCTGTTTTATCCATGAATATTGCTCATTCATACCGTTCCTCTGCCATACTACAAGTCTCAGACTCTGCTTTAACTACAAATTATGTTCATTTGTGGTTCTCAGATGAACTTTATCTAACCCAGTTTCCTCTAATGTCCATTGTCTTACAAAGATATTAATTTCTTCATTTTTTTTTTTCTTTCGTTTACAATGGTTCTGACTAGCTATAGGATTTATAGTTTGTTGTTAGGAAAAAGGTTAATGTTTTGTTTTCAACTATGATGTCTTCACGATAACAGACATAAACACTTGCAACATCAGTCTCAATCATGAACATTTCCACAAGACTCAATAAT
>JADBJO010010273.1:42500-52500 GCA_016801955.1 Conus betulinus
GGAGGGGGCGGGGGAGGGGGCGTCATGTCTCTCTCTTTTTCTTTTCTTTCTTCATTTCATTCTTTCTTTCTGTACTCGCTTTTTTCTTCTTTTTTTTTTCTCGTATCCGACTTTCAAACTTCGAGACTTTGATAAGAAAAGTCTCTTAAAACGAGCACAAAAGAAAACAAATCTTTGACATTTTCTGAACCACATATTTTCCCCTCTGAATTCCTAACGGTCGTTGAAGTGTCGAGTTTCTCTCACTTATTATATTTCAAAGACATCTGGGAGACATATCACTGCGTATAAACACCAGGTTCTGCAATTTTACAAAGAACG
Source organism: Conus betulinus (assembly GCA_016801955.1). Classification (NCBI taxonomy): domain Eukaryota; kingdom Metazoa; phylum Mollusca; class Gastropoda; order Neogastropoda; family Conidae; genus Conus; species Conus betulinus. The sequence continues at coordinate 42,822 of JADBJO010010273.1, forward strand.
AGAAGATCCAGAGTCTGTCACCCCCCATCCTCATTTCTTCGCTGCCTCTGTCTGCTAACCTTCACGGGTTTGAAGGCTTGAGGGATTTTGCTACCATCTCTTTTCATCTCTAATGGCCACGGCATGTCAGTAACACCGCTGTCTCAGAACATTCAGAGGATTTCTGCAAAGCTTGTGGACCTGTAAGAAACAAGAAAATAATATAGTTCACAAGAATATTCTCTCTCTCTCTCTCTCTCTCTCTCTCTCTCTCTCTCTCTCTCTCTTCTCTCTCTGTCTGTCTGTCTGTCTCTGTTTCTATACCCACGCATGCATGCGCATCTGTACGTGTGTGTGTGTGTGTGTGTGTGTGTGTGTGTGTGTGTGTGTGTGTGTGTGTGTGTGTGGTGTGTGTGTATGTGTGTGTGTGTGTGTGTGTGTGTGTGTGTGTGTGTGTGTGTGTGTGTGTGTGTGTGTATTTGTGCGTGTGCGTGGTGGGGGCGTGTATGCGTGTGTGTGTGTGTGCGTGTGTGTGTGCGTGCGTGTGTGTGTGCGTGTGTGCGTGCGCGCGTGCGTGTGTGTGTGTGTGTGTGTGTGTGTACGTGTGTATGTGTTGTGTGTGTGTGTGTGTGTGTGTGTGTGTGTGCGTGTGTGCGTGCGTGCGCGCGCACGCGTATTCGTGTGTGTCCTTGTATGCATGTATGTGTGTGCATGCATATACGCATGCGCTTCATGTGTGTACGTGTGGTGAGTGTGGAGGAGGAAGGGGGGGGTGCGCGCACGCACAGGTTCGGGTACGCCTTCGTGTTTTTGAGAAAAGGTAATGGAATACATGTTTCCAGAACACTTCATGACAATTTATGCCAGAATAAAACGGTTGTGGTTGTTAGTGGTGGGAGGCAGTGTGGGAGGGGGGCAAGAGGACAGACAGACATGCCTAGTAAAATTACTGTCCTTTATCGAAGCAGCAACGATGGAATACTTTTATTGCCAGGGACCACTACTTCACCAAACATAGTCTGACAGTTGAAAGACGCATGTCTTCAACCCCTTTCCATACATTTTTTTGGTCGATTACCTCTTTGAAGTTCGGGTATTAGAATCGTGTCGTTTTACATCGCTCTCAACATCTTGCTAACTGCTTATCTCTCTCTGATCTTACCCTGAATCTGTGGTGTTGTGTATTTCAGTTCACTTCCACCACATGTATTCCTGTCTGAAGAGTAACACGAATAATAACGTTCATTTGACGGGGAAAAAACGGTTTTCTGTTTGTCTGCTGTCTGGGAAATGGCTGTTTTATATTTCTTTAACGAGAGCTACTCGCTCATAGTATTCCTTTTTCCATTCTCCAAGTCTGAAAATTGCCATGTTTTACCTATAAATTGCATTTTTTGTCTGTAGTTCTTTGATCAGCCTTCAAAACCCCTTTCCTCTGGAGTCTGTTCTCTAATTAAGATGTTCGTTTCTTCATGTTTTGATTTCTTTCGTTTACTATGCTTCTGACTGACTGCAGGATCCGTGGTTTGTTGTTGAGGAAACGATTAATGTTTTTTTTTTTTTTTTTAAACTATCATGTCTCCATAAAAACTCCACAGCAAACCAGTCACAGTTTCCTGATTCCCAGAAGAGTCAGTATGCACAGTCCACTCACATAACTTGTCTCCTGATTCATCCTACCGAGCAAGACTGTCACGTTTTATTCCCCTCCTGCCAGACAGACAGACAGACAGACAGAACAGACAACAGACAGACTGCACACAGTTCACACCACACCACAGCACACACGCACACACACACACACACTGTCACACACGCACACACACCCCTCCAACACACACACACACACACACACACACACACACACACACACACACGCTCAGGCACACACACACACACACACACACACACACACACACACACACACACCGCTTCCAGCATTATTCGTAGCTTCATTTCTGATCGATCGGCAGGAGTGACGAGGGCAACCTACGCGTGACTGGGCACAGCCCCTGGTGGCAGAGGGGGTGGAAATGTAAGCCTGGGTAATAGTGCCAGGGCGGGATTTACTAACTGTTCCTGCCCTGTCTGACAAGTCACACGATGCATAAAAGACCGAAGGACTTTGCTTCAATCACAGAGATTGAAATCTCTCGTGATAAAACAGGGCACTTCAGCAGAGATTACATGTAGATCCCGAGCTCAAAGGGCTCATCGGCTGTTCGCACGTGCAGAAGAAAACTCGGTCCGGCAGGACTCACGTGGCAGGAAACGAGATCGTCTAGACACCGAGTTGAAGTCGACCTTTCATGTGCTCAGCCGTTTAATTACTCGTTACGTTGGCATTATCACAAAATCACCACCTGCTTCTTTTCCTTCACACAATGTCTGTCTATTCTGTGCGGATTTAAAAACCCACATATCGCAACACTTTCGTCCGTTGGTTCTTTTTGTTTGTTTGTTTTGCTTTTCGCTTTTTCCCCCCCCCCCCCCCCCCCCCCCCCCCCTCCATGTGTACTTACATAGAAATCACTTAAATCTTCATAATGTGCCTGTGCCTCACTAATATTGTAGTTCTTGTTGGGAGATGAGTTCATTTGATAATCGATGAAGCCACTGTGGACAATTGGAGAGTTTGAAAAGACAGGGCGGTGGTGAACCAGACGTGGTTGTAATGGAAAAGTTTCTTTTAGTCCTGTGCTATTCAACTGTCTCATAGAATGGTAAATAGGTAGGAGGATGGCATGAAATCGGCGGATATCATATAATTTGCACAAATTAGATAAACTGTAGTCTGCTTTGAAGGATTGGTAGTTTGCCGATTCTGCAAACTCGGCAGTTTTGCTGCTATATCAGTGTAACAGGCTGGACCTCAGAGGCGTTTAATGCGATTTTCTAACAATCAAACCCCTCCTCTGTAGTATTGTACGTCAATATGATATCGTTAATTGTACAATAAAACGTGGGGTTTAATGTCTTAAACTGAGAAAGAAACTCACTTTCCTAGAGACAAATACACTTACGAATACACACACACACACACACACACACACACACACACACACACACACACACACACACAAACACACACACACACACACACACACACACACACACACACACACGCGCAGACACGCACGCACGCAATACATTAGATTTACACACACACACACACACGCGACCATCTGTATAATGCAAGTGTGGGGCAGTGTATCTACTGATGTTTATGTGGAATGTCAGGTCAGTAATGTTTTCCTCCTTACAATTTCGTAAATAAATTTTTTTTTTGAACATATTGAGCCTCCGTCGTGTTCCTTACTTTCGTTTTTTTTTTTACATAGAGCATTTCTTTCTTTTTTTCGTTGTTTCTTTCTTTCCTGCTTTCTACATTTTTTGCTTGTTTCCTTGTTTTTCCTTTGATTTTCCATGCTCTTTTCTTAATGCCCGACTTTACCAACATTGAAAGTTTCATCTGAAAAGTTTTCTTTCAAAGAGAAAAACAATATGACATCCAACATTTCCTGACCCATATATTTGTTTCCCTCATAATTTCAACTCCAAGCGGTCGATGGCGAGTCAAGTTTCAGAAACGTATCAGGCTTCAAAGCCATTTGGGAGACATACAGTGAGTGTAAACACAGAGTTTTTGCAATTTTACAAAGAACGAGAAGATCCAGACCCTCCCTCCCTATCCTCACCCCCCTCCTCTCTTCTTCTCTTCTTCTTCTTCTCTTCTTCTTCTTCTTCTTCCTCCCTCCGTCTACTTGTGTGCACGCACTTGAAGATTCTGCAGCAGGTGTTTACCTCCTCTCTTTTTCATCTCGAAACAGATGCAGCATTTCACTTGCGTCGCTGTCTGGTGTATTTCTGCCAAGCTGGTAGACTTGTAAAGAAACAAGAAAAGTAAAAGTCAACAAAAAGCAAGCTCTCTCTCTCTCTCTCTCTCTCTCTCTCTCTCTCTCTCTCTCTCTCTCTGAGTGTCTTGATGAAAGGTAGTCACACTCTTTATTCTCTCTTCGAAACTCTGATCCAGTTTCCAGATGACGTGTAAATGTACCTTTTGTAACAAGTAAGGTACTGTGTGTTCGTGGTTGGTATTTATTTTCACAGAGTGCGCCCCGGTTTTGAGTTCATTGCTCCGTTGTATAAGTAATAATAAGCAAAGTTGTAGTATAATTAATAACAAGCGAAGAATCAAAATGGTTCACATGTTCCGAACGAGGAGCACGTGCATCTGGGAATGGAAACTTTTGCCCTACTGTGACCCGTGGCTATGTGTGTAAACACTATTCTCTGAAAAAAGCAAAAAGAAATAAAAAAAAAAGAGTTTAAAAACTTGAGAAAACTGGCAATGAAGAGAGGCATGTGAAGCACTGGTGACAGACTCTGAAGATGGGCCAGTGCCCGTGGACACCCAGCAGCAGTCACAGAACAGGGACATTGATTCGCCGGCTTCACGTGCACCACCACTCACTTTCTTCTGCGATGATGCCTTGAAACTGTCCAGTCAAACCACACCTCAGCAAGTTGTTCTGCATCCTTCCATCCTCCTCCATGGCACTTGCATTTCTATCTTCCACAGAGAAAACATTGAAGAAGTTCAAAATAAGTGCTCTAGGATCTAGAACGACACGACTCTACAGACGCACACTATAACATAGCTAAAACCGTAATGAACCTTTGCGTTCCCCTCTTTATTCATACAGACGACAGTTAGAGGATCTAAATGTAACCCAACGAAACACGTTTTTGCCATTGATTGAGGACGCGAAAACGGTGACAAAATCACCGGATCGAAAACTTTAATCAAGATCGGGAAGGGTTCTATTGACTCAAGAATCGGGGATCTCGAAATCAGGATCTCGCATTTAAGTGAATCAGTGGACTTTTTGGCGAAAGAAAATCAGTCGCGTAAATCTCAGCTTTGCAACGTCTGTTCGGAAATGAAAAACCGGAAATCAAGAGAGTCAATCATTGAGGCCCACACAGGGGTCCGCAATGAAGAAACGGCATTAGTTCCACCAGACGATACTGAAAAAAGTGATTACAGGACAAAACACTGTGGTTTGTCCTGTTATCAGTTTGTATCGCCTGGTGGAACTGTTTTGTCCTGTAATCTGTTTTTTTTCTGTATCGTCTGGTGGAACTAATGCCGTTTCTTTTTTTTTAAGATTTGCTCCATGTTCCGCCCTCAGTCACCTCGTTTTGAAACCAGCAATGAAGAAACAGACCTAGGAGATCCAGCCATCCAGCACAACATCATAATCTCGCCATCGCTCATACTAGTTCCCATCCACAGACCATGCCTTACCCCCCTTACAGTCCATGCGGCATTTCCCTTGTTTGATTAAGCTAACGAATGATCCGTGCCGTCCCTCCCAGTTCGATCCCCTGCTTCAGCCTCCTCCACCCCTACAAATACTATCCAGTCCCCGTGTCAGCACTGCCATGGGGTCAGGGGTCACCCTGCTATGGTCAGAGCCCAGAAGCTCTTCCCGCTCCCCGTCGTCTGAACGGTTTACCTGTTACCCAGCCTTTGTATCCGACCAATGCCATGAACCATTATGTGCACTGGTTAAATCTCTCTCTCTCTCTCTCCCTCTCTCTCTCTCTCTCTCTCTCTCTCTCTCTCTCTCTCTCTCTCTCTCTCTCTCTCTCTCTCTGAGGAACACTTCGGGTTTTTTGTGCCCAGAGTATGATAAATTCAGAAATGATTGTTCGGTGTTTAAGTCCTTTTTCGGTCAAACTCAAAACCTCTTTGGTATGTCATCCTCTGAAAATGTCGACTCATTTGCTAAGTTTGTGGCGGAAGCTTTTCGATTTAGAGTGAAAAAAAAAAAACTTATTATGTGGGCTGTGTTTGTAAATCATGATTATGCAATAAGTTTTGTTGAGAAGATTGTTTGATGAATGGTCTTTTGACTCATTTTCTAGTTCTTAAATATTGTTCAACTGTTTCCTGTGTGTACGCTTCTTTTTTGATTCGCATTTCTATTGTTGGCAGAGTTTGGCAACACTAAGTGGACATTGCGCATGCACTCCCTTTGGCATAAGGTTGGTTTGTCTATTGTCAATAAAGCATTGTCATCTCTCTCTCTCTCTCTCTCTCTCTCTCTCCTCTTCTCTCTCTCTCTCTCTCTCTCTCTCTCTCTCTCTCTCTCTGGTTCAGTTTTGATGGTCTTTTGAGAGAAAGACCTTTGAGACAGAAATGCGAAACTGAAATGCTCTGGGGTCACTTTTACTCGCCCATGAAAGACACGTGGCGCACAAGAAAATCTATAGAGCTGACTGAATTCCACTTCATCGATTATTTTTACAGAATGGCACCCTTAGATGGCATAAATAATAACCAGATAGCCACATAGTGCTGAGAATGGGTATTTTCGCCCTCTGAAAATCCGTCCAAACTGGGCATAAAATATGTTTGGATCAATTAATGAAGCGACTAGCGGTCTGTGTGAGTATACCGAATGGTATTAAAGGTATTAAGGTGCGTGGTTGAGTCTGACACCTTCGTATCATTGTGTAGGCTTTTCGCAGTCCTATTTGGGTAATTCTTTTGATGTGTAAGTCTCTCTCTCTCTCTCTCTCTCTCTCTCTCTCTCTCTCTCTCTCTCTCTCTCTGTATGTGTGTGTGTGTGTGTGTGTGTGTGTGTGTGTGTGTGTGTGTGTGTGTGTGTGTGTGTGTGTGTGTGAGAGAGAGAGAGAGAGAGAGAGAGAGAGAGAGTGTGTGTGTGTGTGTGTGTGCGTGCGTGCGTGTGTGCGTGCGTGCGTGTGTGTGTGTGTGTGTGTGTGTGTGTGTGTGTGTTCATTAAAAAAGACAAACTGCATTGTCTTTTTTGAAGGTTTTTTTTTTTTCCTCTAAAAAGGGATTTCTAAAAAATCGTATGTCATGTCTCGTTGATCTCATCTCAGTGAAACAGATAAACGAAACGGAGTTCCACACTTTCAGAAATGCATATGGATGAATTGGTCATCTGAAGTTATACATTACTGAGCACAAGCTCACAGCAGGAATCCTTAGACATCTAGAAAAAAATGCCATATCGCAGAGATAGATCACCATGACCATGACACTGTGTTTCTTTTTTCTTTCAGTTTGTCGTGTCATTACCATTTATACTTCAGCCTGATTTGAAACAAAAGCAAACTTCTTTTTCTTCTTCTTCTTCTTCTTCTTCTTCTTCTTCTTCTTCTTCTTCTAATTGTGATTTTGCTTGTTGTTGCTGTTTTGTTGTAATTGTTGTTGTTGTTGTTCTTGTTGTTGTTGTTGTTGTTGTTGTTGTTGTTCTTCTTCTTCTTCTTCTCTTCTCTTCTTCTTTCTTCTTCTTCTTCTTCTTCTGTCTCTATCTCTATCTGTCTGTAACTCTTTCAGTCTGTCTGTTCACATGTACTGTCTATCTGTCTGCCTGTCTGTCTCTATCTCTCACTGTCTCTGTTTCTCTCTCTCTATCTGTCTCTGTCTCCCTGTCTCTCTGTCTCTCTGTCCCTCTGTGTCTGTCTGTCTGTCTGTCTGTCTGTCTGTCTCTCTCTCTCTCTCTCTCTCTCTCTCTCTCTCTCTCTCTCTCTCTCTCTCTCTCTCTCTCTCTCTCCGAGACTCTAACTTCCCCAGCGGCCTGTTCGCTAGTCCTACATTCAATGCATGATGGGAACTTCCACCAAGAGCACAGAGCGGGCCGTCAGTCACCAATCAGACAGGGCTCTTCGTACAAGATGCACTTTACACATTTTCTTTCTCTCTCTCAGAAAGGCGAAGATCAATGAGGGATCTGCAAATCCATTTGGAGTGAATAGTGGGTAATAATCAGCATGCAGAGAGAGAGAGAGAGAGAGAGAGAGAGAGAGAGAGAGAGAGAGAGAGAGAGAGAGAGAGAGAGAGAGAGAGAGAGAGAGAACTCGTGCCTCTAGTCTATCCACATGCGACACGTAACATGAAATTGTTTTAAGCTAATGAAAATGAATGATTTATATAGAAAATTTTTCAAAAAGAAGGCTTATTTGGCGATAACAAAGTAACAAACTTAGGTTCATAACATTTGTGTTACAACTGTTCCTCTCTAAAACGTAAACCGTAATGCACAAACATAGCAACATCTCTCATTATGACAGCATTTCGTTTTGCAATAATGTCTTCAACTGGACAGGAAAGCTATGTTTATAGTGTTTATGAATATAAATTTATCTCGCAATTTCTTGTAACTTGGATAGTTTAGAAGAACATGTATTTCGGTTTCTTCTTCACTGCAAAATGGGCAGTTGGTTATTGTATTATCGGTATACTTTTTATCTGTTCGAAGCTCATTTACACCTAATCTGACTTTTGCTAATGCCCTTCTGAATTTGTTTTTAATTGTGATATCTATATATATATATATATATATATATATATATATATATATATATATATATATATATATATATATATATATATATATATATATATCAGGTTAATGCAATGATTTAAAGGCTCAGTAGACGATATAACGATCACTACCTTCTAATTTACTGTGCCAGTCCTGTTTGAAACAGTCTACCATTCTCTGTCTAAATACTGATCAGAATGCCTTTTCATCTCCCACTCCTCCATTTATCTACACTTCTGAAATCCATAGGAGTAAAAACAATGTCAAGAGCCTAGAAGAAACAGAGCAAACGATTTAGAGGGAGAGATTACTTTAGAGGAAGCAACGTATGTCCTGAAGAACACATGAGTAATAATAAAAGCCCTGGCACTGACGGCTTCACCACAGATTTTTTTAAGGTGTTCTGCACTAAGATTGGTATATTCGTTGTCAGAGCTTTAAACGCAAGCTTCAGAAAAGAGGAATTGACCAGTGTACAAAAAAAAAGGAATTATCACATCTATTCCCAAAGGTGATAAACCAAGACAATACTTTAAAAACTGGAGACCAATTTCACTTTTAAATGTCGTATATAAAACTGGATCGTCATGCATAGCAAATCGGATTAAGTCAGTGCTACCAAACATTGTTAACGAAAACCAAACTGGGTTTATTAAAAACAGATATATTGGTGACAATTTACGACTGATTTATGATACTATTGCTTATTTGGATGAATATAACTTACCTGGGTTGTTATTAAATATATATTTCGAAAAAGCTTTTGATTCGGTAAATTGGGAATTCATGTTTAAAGTACTCGATGTTTTTGGTTTAAAAATGATATATGCAAATGGATAAGGACTTTTTACAAAAACATTAAGTCGTGTGTCATCGTAAACGGTCAGGTCTCAAACTGGTTTAACGTAAAAAGAGGTTGTAGACAAGGTGGCCCAATTTCTCCCTACGTGTTTGTGTTATGTGTAGAAATACTAGCAATAAAGGTCAGGGAAAATTTTGATATCCAAGAATTACAATTAATCATGTAGAACACAAACTGACACAGTACGCCGATGATACAGAGTTCCTGCTTGCAGGAGATCGTAAGTCTTTTGAAACATGTGTTGGTGTTCTATATAGATTTGGCTTGGTCTCAGGTCTTCGTATGAACGTGGGTAAGTCAAGTGTAATATGGCTGGGAAGTAAAAAAAAAAACAACTGTAAAATCCGATATTTAGAGCATTTAGACTTTGACTGGAATCCATCCAAATTTCGAATACTTGGTGTATGGTGTACGAATGATGTGAAAGATTGTCTAAATATTAAGTATTCAGAAAGACTAGCCGATGTTAAGTACT
>JADBJO010010273.1:72500-105000 GCA_016801955.1 Conus betulinus
CGTCGTTTCCTCATGCACACCCACATCCAGGCTCTCTATGGCATTCCCAGCACCAGCATGTCTCAGCGAACTAAGCTGTCAATCTAGGATTCTGCGCCGACCTTGAGGCACTGGGGTGATGTTTGCTCTGACCTAGCTTAAAGCAAGATGCTGTCTGCTAAACTCCCTACTGACGACAAGATTTTTCTTGTGTGTGTGTGTGTGTGTGTGTGTGTGTGTACGTGTGTGTGTGTGTGTGTGTGTGTGTGTGTGTGTGTGTGTGTGTGGCGCGCGCGCGCGCGCGCGTGCGTGCGTGCGTGCGTGCGTGCGTGCGTGTGTGTGTGTGTGTGTGTGTGTGTGTGTGTGTTTATAACTATGAAGTCAATGTGAATGATCGTTCCAGTCATCACACCAAACCGACAGTAAGGCTGAAATTATGTTTAAAGACAAAAGTCTACGTAAAACAGTAGAGTTATAAATAAAACCAACCAAACAAACAAACAACAAAAAAAAAACTCTCATGTCTGTACTTAAAGGTTATTGCTTGATATCATGTTAATTTCACTACTCAGCACGACGTTGATTGTACATTACTGAGTAGTGTGGTTCGTCTGACGCATGCATCAGAGAACGTATCACCCAAGGCTGAATGGACGACTGCATAACACAGTCTCCTGTTTTGCCAGCTGTCCTTCAAGGAGCTCGTTGAAAGAAAGAAAGAGAGTAAGACAGACAGACAGGCAGACAGAGAGACAGACAGTAAGGAAGGAAGAAAAAAAAGAAAGGAAGGAAAGAAGAAAGAAAACAAAGAAGAAAGAAAGGAGAAAGAAAGAAAGAAAGAAAGAAAAAGAAAGAAAGAGAAACAAAAGAAAAAGAAAACAAAGAAAGAAGAAAGAAAGAAAGGACGAAAGAAAGAAAAGAAGAAAGAAAGAAAAGAGAAGAAAGAAGAATTGATGTTCGTTCCTCTTCGTTTAGTTCCTTTTCATATTTGAAGTTGAGTTCTACACACTTGAAGTGTTTTGTCGTCTCTTTGTTTTCTCCGGTCCTCTTTGTCGTGTTTCGTCGGGTCTTTCATTGAGTATTTCATGGAGTGGAGAGTTTAGCAGGTCCTTAATGTAAGATTTTGTTGTAGTCTTGATAAAGAGTTTTGTCGGATTCTTAGGTCTGTGCTTCGGTTCTAGCTTAGTAGGGTTTCATCGGATTCTTAATGTAGTGTTTTTTGTCGTGTGTTTACTTTAGTGTTTCTTAATTCGGTGTTTGGGTCGTTCCTTGATTTAAATGTTTGGTTGGATCCTTAAGGTAATTTTTCGCCGAGTTCTTAATTGAATAATTTCATTGAATGCTTAGTTTAATGTTTTGTCGGATCTTGTAATCAGTGTTTCGTTGGGTGTAGAATTTAACGTTTCACTGAGAACTTAGTCTAGTGTTTTGTCGAGTCTTCGGTTACATCATTCGTCGTGTGCTTTGTTTGGTGTTGTGTTGGGTCATCAGTACAATGTATTATCTCAAAATACTAAGTAGACGTTCCGATTAGAAACATAACGATTGAGCGATAAATACAAGAGCAGAAAGGAATCTCATACACCGGTGAAGTACACTTTGGAGAGACGAGAGAGAGAGAGAGAGAGAGAGCGAGAGAGAGAGAGAGAGAGAGAGAGAGAGAGAGAGAGAGTTTTGGGCCCTTTTCAACTTAGGACACTCCTCTTAAATGTCTGCCGCAAGAGTTCAAATGTTTTCTGTTTCCATCGCCCGACTTAAATCGCGTCGGATATCTTGAGCCAAAGATCAANTAGACAAGCGCCCTGGTCATAGTACTGATTCCGAGATTGCGGAATCGGTGAGTGCATCAGTCAGTGAACATTCAGAGGCGGTGGGGGATGTGCCGAGTTTGTGAGGGTTCTGAAGATAGCGCGCTTTCCTGTCCCAGTCTGAACACAAATCAAATTGGATGCTGATACAGTTGGCAGTGAAAAGGTAAGGCGGGCGAAGGATGATGTCTCTGTTCCCATGGCTGCCTGGGGGTGGCCCTGTACACAGCGAGAATCTCTGCAGTTCATGCTCTCTATGGTGCCCTCCAGGCTTGCAGATTTGTGACCCCTTCTACATTAACTTTGCATTTCAAGTGTGGGGAGTGTTCTGCTGTGCAGGTGTGTGTGTGTGGGTGTTTGGTGTTGTGGTTTTGCTGTGTGTGTGTGTGTGTGGGTTTGTCCGGAGAGAGAATGTCGTTGGGTGTGTGTGTGTGTGTGTGCTGTTTGTCGTCCCCCCCAGTAAATGTGCGTTTATTTGGTTGCGTGGTTCCCACTTCCTTTAGCAATCCATGTGCTGGTGAATTGTATGCGTGAGCCGTGACTTTACATAAGTGAATTTTTGCCTCTGTTGTCTACTCAGCTCACTGGATGTTCGTCCTCGTCTGTCAAGATTGGGGCCACCTGACTTTCGTCCCACTGGTCGTCCAAACAGATACGGGGGACGGGGTCTTCCTGGGCCATCTGTGGGAGTTCCTATTCGTCGGTTGTCTTCTTTTAGATCCAGCTCCCCCCGTAGCTTCTTCACGCACGGTAACCTACCTCCACTAATACGCTTTGCTCCAGTCTTACAGAGGAACGGGAAAAAAGGCTCCTTTGTTGTCAGTATTTTTTTTTTTTTTTTTTTTTTTTAAAAGCTTAATTTTCAAGCCCCAAACAGTGGCATATCTCAATTCCACTCATCTCAGCCACTCCATGCACAACCACACGAGGATGGTCCATTTGCAGCCTCAGCACTGGCGGTCCACAAGGAGCAGCCCATGGCAGGATGTCATGAGGCAAACCTGTTGCACAGCTGCTGAGTTACTTTGGTGGTGTCCTGTATCCAGCATACAAATTGCAACATTTAGCTGTTGTCTATGGCACCATTTCTGCTGGTGTCTCTGGCAACATGTAGCTGGCAACAACTAACTGTTGTCTCTAGCTGTTGTGTCTGGCAACAATTAGTTGTTTCAGTAGTCTGTGATTTCTTCAGCAACACTGTTCAGGAAAACCAGTGAGGTGGAGAAAATCCTGCGCAGATTAAAGCAGAAAGAGAGAAGAAAAGAGAAGCACAGAAAGAGAAACAAAAATGAGTGTGGCATTATTGGATGACAAGGCCCTGTCCCCAGGGAAAGCATCCTGAATGTCAGACAGAGAAGTGGGTGTGTGATGGTGAAGTTCATATTACCACACAACACATATGCTGTGACTTTGAAAGTGGTCTGTCAGGACTGTCAAAGTGTGGTTACAGAACGAATAACATGAAAAACACAATCAGGTCAGTCTCTCGATGTTTTTCTGTTTTGTCACAAAATGAGTAACATCAAAAACAGTCAAGTCAGTCTGTAGATGTTTCATCTGAACATGTTGTAAGCCCGTTTGCATTTTCAGATTCAAACAGAATCATCTGATCATTATATGTAAATCTGGTCACCTTTTAGCAAATCGAGGACTACTGATTGCATTTCTGCATATGAATTTCTTCTTTTTTCTTCTGTGTACGCAGGCTGATACTCCTGCAGACACTTCCTGTATGCACAGGACATGTATAAATCCCATCTAACCCAACAAAGGGAGTGGAGTTTTGTGTGTATGACCGTTTTTTATCCCGCCATTAAGGCAGCCATACCCCATCTTCAAGGTGCTGCATATGAATCAACCCCAGCACAATGTGAATGGGTGGATCATTTTCCTCAGTTGCGCAAAAGTAAGGAAGAATATCAATAAACAAAAAAGAGAAAAGGATCAGGCCAGTTTAAATTGCATGAGAACTACAGCAAACCCTCAGCGCACGTGTGTGTGTGTGTGTGTGTGTGTGTGTGTGTGTGTGTGTGTGTGTGCCTCAGGTCATAGAAGAGCAGTGTGTTGTAATTAATCACCTTTTACTCCTGCAGTTAGTAACCGCTTTGACCATGTGCTGTGGCCTGGTCATGACCGACAGGAATACTACTGCTTAAAAGTAGCCTAGCTAGAATTAACCGTATTTGTATTGTCCGAAGCAAACTGGCGCATGAATATTAAACTGACCACCTGCTACGGTTAAGAAAACATTGAGTTTTGCAGAACAGCTGACCTATCACCTGTCTGCTGTGTTGGTGTTTGCCTGCTGATTCTTCATGTTCTTGATACTTTGAAAATTGGTTCGGTTTTAATGGAGGGTTTTCTTATGAACACTGCATTGCACACGTCAAGTTGTTTATAGTGTACATTTATGGTATGACGTTTGTAAAGTTGGGGTAAAATCGTTGTAAGTCAGATAGCTTTTTAGCTGGTTGCTGACAGATGATTAGGTACATGAAGGTCTGACCTTAGCCCTCCAACAGTTTCAACGCCTTTCACCCAGGAAAGCTGCATGTCTACCTGTGGTCACGTACTTGCTTTTTCTGTTTTCATAATTGATATCTTGAAGCTGTATTCAAAAATAACTCTTTGACCAGTCAGGTGAAAATGTGAAAAACAGATACATTTACTTGAGCATTGCAGCAATAACAAAACAAGCAACAACAACAAAAGTATTAATTGTGACATGCAGTTGACAGTGTACTGGAGTTGTCAACAATGCACAAGTACAAAAAAGTGCTAAGATCAAATAGTATCAAGTTCATGGTCTTTGATGATGCAGAAAAAAAAACATCCACTGATGATCTTTGTTGATTTAGCCTAAGCTTACATATGTGTACACAGGAGTTACTAGAAGGATGAATGCATTTGGATGTGTCACTCTTTCTGTAGTAGTTAAGGGCTTGCTGCAAGGTGTGCATGTGTGTGTGTGTGTGTGTGTGTGTGTGTGTGTGTGAGAGAGAGTAAGGGCTTGCTGTAAGGTGTGCATGTGTGTGTGTGTGTGTGTGTGTGTGATGTGCCAGTGTGTGTGTGTGTGTGTGTGAGAGAGAGAGAGAGAGAGAGTAGTGTGTGTGTGTGTGTGTGTGTGTCTGTGTGTGTGTTATGTGTGTGTGTGTGTGGGTTCTTTTTGTACGATGAAGGCCAGGCGTCAGTTGTTCTGTCGTGCAGTGAGAGAAATCGTCACGGAACCAGAGAGAACGAGTGTGAGCTAGTGAATAGTATGTTCAGGGTTGTGCCTGCAAGCTCTTTGGTGTGGACGTCTGCTCGAGACAACATTCTCACTCTTGTGTGTGTTTATCAGCTATGGTCAGGGTTCTTTTGTGTGTGAATGGACTTTTTTTTTGCAAGCTATGGTCAGGGTTTTTTTCTTCGTGCAGACTTATAAATCGTCCCGGAATGATTCTTTCAACAACGTCAGTGTGAGCTATGTGAATGGATGGTCATGTTGCAGTGCACTCTGTGGACAATGTCATTGTGAACTGTGTGAATGGACTGTCATGTTGCAGTGCACTCGTGGACAATGTCAGTGTGAGCTATGTGAATGGACTGTCATGTTTGCAGTGCACTCTGTGGACAATGTCAGTGTGAACTGTGTGAATGGACTGTCATGTTGCAGTGCACTCTGTGGACAATGTCAGTGTGAACTGTGTGAATGGACTGTCATGTTGCAGTGCACTCTGTGGACAATGTCAGTGTGAGCTATGTGAATGGACTGTCATGTTGCAGTGCACTCTGTGGACAATGTCAGTGTGAACTGTGTGAATGAAACTGTCATGTTGCAGTGCACTTTGTGGACAATGTCAGTGTGAATGGACTGTCATGTTGCAGTGCACTCTGTGGACAGTGTCAGTGTGAGCTGTGTGAATGGACTGTCATGTTGCAGTGCACTTGAACAGGATGATTAGAGACAATGTCAGTGTGAGCTGTGTGTGTGTGTCTCTCTCTCTCTCTCTGTGAATTATTGTGTTTGCCTGTATGCACATATCATGCATAGATATGTTTGTGTGAGTGCATGAAGACATGTGCACATTTGCGCATTGTGTGCAAAACTTTTGCTTGGAACAAGTGATTTATTTCTATTAATCAGTTATTTGGCAAAATGATTGTCTCCTTCATAGAGTACCACATGTTTTGTTCTCACAGCTGTTCTGGGTGTGTGTTTTGCATTTATGTTTCTTTTGTTTTGTTTTCCATTAAGTTTATATGGAAGTGCTGGCCCATGCTTATGTGCATGCATTGCAGAATGTGCAGATTGATGTATGTGCAATGTATGCATACACATTCATGTTTTTGTACATTGAAAAATTCTTTTAAAATATTATTGCTGTTTATCTTCAATTGGATTTTGATTATGTTTGGGTTTTTGTTAGTTATTTGGATGAAAGTTTGGTATTAAGATGGTTATTGTTATGGGGAACAGAAGGCGAAGGCATCTATGATTATGTTTAAAGGAATGGCTCATGTCTATGGGTGAAGTTGACGTGCATCAGTCATGAGAAAACTTACAATACAGAAGAAAATGTTAATGCCTGGCTTACATGTCTGTTAATGGGTACAATAAAAAAACAGAAAGAAATGACCAAGAAAGAGAGAAGCTGAAAGAACAGCATTTCTCATTCAGTGTCTTTTCCTTTGAGATCCATTTCGCATTCAGTGCAAACATGATCAGTGCATGCAGTTATTAAGGTTGGAGGTCAGAGCGGAAAGGTCAGAGCGGAAGTCATTTCTGATGATGCACAGCTCTTTTCTGTATCTTGTTTTTGTTTTTTTAGCCTACCACAGTGAGACAGGCCCTCTGATTGGTCCGCTGTGTGTGAGAAATGTCGACATGGTGATCAGAATGGCTGATTTGAATAGAACTTGGCTAGAAATGAAGAGGAATGAATGTCACCCCTACTGTATGTTGATGATTGAATGTCAGCCCTGCTTGACATGGATAATTGAATGTCAGTGCTACTGGACATGGATGATTGAATGTCAGCCCTACTGGACATGGCCGATTGAATGTCAGCCCTGTTTGACATGGATAATTGAATGTCAGCACTACTGGACATGGATGATTGAATGTCAGCCCTACTGGACATGGCCGATTGACTGTCAGCCCTTCTTGACATGGATAATTGAATGTCAGCCCTACTTGACATGGCTGATTGAATGTCAGCCCTACTTGACATGGCTGATTGAATGTCAGCCCTGCTTGACATGGATAATTGAATGTCAGCCCTACTTGACATGGCTGATTGAATGTCAGCCCTGCTTGACATGGCTGATTGAATGTCAGCCCTGCTTGACATGGATAATTGAATGTCAGCCTTAATGGACATGGATGATTGAATATCAGCCCTACTTGACATGGATAATTGAATGTCAGGACGTATTGGTTATGGTTGATCAAATGTTAGCCGTACTTGGACTTGAATGATCAAATGTCACCCATAAAACACAGGATATGGAGGAATCTCAAGCCACAGACCACAGGACATGGATGAATGAACATCTGCAGTAGACTTCTGGACATGGATGATGGAACATTGGCAGCAGACTACATGACATGACATGGAATCTCAACCATAGGACATGGATGACTGAATCTTGGCCATAGACCACATGGACATGGAGTATTGAACATCAGCCATAGACCACAGGACATGGATGATTGAACATCAGCCATAGACCACAGGACATGGATGATTGAACATCAGTCATAGACCACAGGACATGGATGATTGAACATCAGCCATAGACCACAGGACATGGAGTATTGAACATCAGCCATAGACCACAGGACATGGATGATTGAACATCAGTCATAGACCACAGGACATGGATGATTGAACAACAGCTATAGACCACAGGACATGGATGATTGAACATCAGCCATAGACCACAGGACATGGAGTATTGAACATCAGCCATAGACCACAGGACATGGATGATTGAACATCAGCCATAGACCACAGGACATGGAGTATTGAACATCAGCCATAGACCACAGGACATGGATGATTGAACATCAGCCATAGACCACAGGACATGGAGTATTGAACATCAGCCATAGACCACAGGACATGGAGTATTGAACATCAGCCATAGACCACAGGACATGGATGATTGAACATCAGTCATAGACCACGAGACATGGATGATTGAACATCAGCTATAGACCACAGGACATGGATGATTGAACATCAGCCATAGACCACAGGACATGGAGTATTGAACATCAGCCATAGACCACAGGACATGGATGACTGAACATCAGCCATAGACCACATGACACGGATGACTGAACATCAGCCATAGACTACAGGACATGGATGATTGAACATCAGCCATAGACCACAGGACATGGAGTATTGAACATCAGCCATAGACCACAGGACATGGATGATTGAACATCAGCCACAGATCACAGGACATGGATGATTGTATGAATGAACATCAGCCACAGACCACAGGACATGGATTATTGAACAACATCAGCCATAGACCACAGGACATGGATGATTGAACATCAGCCATAGATCACAGGACATGGATGATTGAACATCAGCCACAGATCACAGGACATGGATGATTGAACGAATGAACATCAGCCACACATCACACAGGACATGGATGATTGAACATCAGCCACAGACCACAGGACATGGATGACTGAACATCAGCCATAGACCACAGGACATGGATGATTGAACATCAGCCATAGACCACAGGACATGGAGTATTGAACATCAGCCATAGACCACAGGACATGGAGTATTGAACATCAGCCATAGACCACAGGACATGGAGTATGAACATCAGCCATAGACCACAGGACATGGAGTATTGAACATCAGCCATAGACCACAGGACATGGATGATTGAACATCAGCCATAGACCACAGGACATGGATGATTGAACATCAGCCATAGACCACAGGACATGGATGATTGAACATCAGCCACAGACCACAGGAAATGGATGGCTGAACATCAGCAATATGCAACAGACTACAAGGCATTGATGATTGAATCTCAGCCATAGATCACATGGCATGGATGATTGAACAGCAACAATAGAGTCCAGGATGTAGATGATTGATCATCAGCAATAGACTACTGGACATGGATGATTGAACAAAAACCATGGAGTATAGGGTGGATGATAGAACTTGAGCAGTAGATCACTGGACAATGAGAGATCTTTTGTGGTTGAGTGAACCTCTGGAGGACCTTTTTTTTTTAAGGGTGTGTCTCTGTCTTATTTTTTTTCTGTTGTTAGTATGTATGGTCACAGTTCTTAATGATTTTGTACATTTATCCAGTATGCACACACAGATAGGATGCGTGGTTATAGTGACATGTTTTCCTCCCTGTTTTGTGTGTTCCCAATGTCTGTGTTTTCTTCACTGTCCTTTGTGTTCCCAGTGTCTGTGTTTTCCTCACTGTCCTGTGTGTTCTCAGTGTCTGTGTTTTTTTCCTCACTGTCCTGTGTGTTCCCAGTGTCTGTGTTTTCCTCACTGTCCTGTGTGTTTCCCAGTGTCTGTGTTTTCCTCACTGTCCTGTGTGTTCCCAGTGTCTGTTTTCCTCACTGTCCTTGTGTTCCCAGTGTCTGTGTTTTTCTCACTGTCCTGTGTGTTTTCCAGGATCTGTGTTTTCCTCGCTCGCTCCTGTGTTTTCACAGTGTCTGTGTTTTCTTGCTGTCCTGTGTGTTCCCAGTGTCTGTGTTTTCTTCACTGTCCTGTGTGTTCCAGGATCTGTGTTTTCCTCACTGTCCTGTGTGTTTCCCACTGGATGGGTTGTCCTCACTGTCCTGTGTGTTCCCCAGGATCTGTGTTTTCCTCACTGTCCTGTATGCCCCCATTGTCTGTCCTTTTCTCAGTGTCACCGGGATGACTGTGTGGTTTCAGGAGCCAAGAAGGGGAGTTTTCTGTCAGCGGCCTGGTTCATCGGCATGATGGTGGCCATTGCTCTCCTCCTCCTCTCATCCTCATCGTCGTCTGCATTGTCAAACGAAACCGGGGCAAAGCCTACACCTGTAAGTCTTGCTTGTGACCCTCCCTGCTCCCCCTCCCCCTCCCCTCCCCTCCCATCCCATCCCATGCCACCCATCCTTTTATAGTGATTTTGTTCTGTCTTCAGTTCAGGTATTTATTCAAGGGTACAGTGACCCTAAGATTTAGCTGTGTGGTGTGTAGACAAATTTGCCTGCTGTGAATCTTGATGAAAGTGGACATGTGAATTGTGAGGTTAGTGTCCTCTCCTGTCGGCCCCAGGCTGTGAAGAGAAGTCTTTCTTTCTTTCTTTCTCTTTCTTTCTTTCTGTGTACGGACACTGACTGTGTAGACAGGCAGTGGAGTGTTGTGTGTATGATCGTTTTTTTTTTATCCCACCATTAAGGTAGCCATACTCCATCTTCAGGGAAGGTGCGTGCTATGTGTAACGTGTCATCCATACCAACGGCTAAACTGGCCTTCTCTTCCAAATGTTGGTGATGGGATTTTATGAGCGTGCAAGATGTTGTGCGTGCGTTCACACACGGAACCTCGGTTTATAGTCTCATTCGAAGGGCTGTATGGGGAATGGAGTCAGAACCAATGTTAACTCCGAGGGAAAATGCCCCTGTACTGAAATTCAAACCCACAACCCCAGGATCACGAGTCCAGTGCTCCACCAACAGAGCTATTCCGGCCCGAAGAGAAGTATAGTAAACTAGACCATGTAGAGACATAGTTTGCTTTCTGTTGTAGAAGTGAACTGGACCCTGTTGAAATGCTTTGTTTTGTGCGGCCTGTGTCAGAAGTAAATTGGACCTTGTTGAAATGGTTTGTAATCTGTGCCCAGTCGTTAAAGCTGTTAAAGACAGAATTGATTGATGGGGCAGGAAACGGACTGGATTCAGGGTTCACACACATGTGCTTGAAAACTTGCAAGAAAAGTCCCTGGAAAGTGGAGGGGACTTTGCTGGGGAAACGGCACGGGCATGACAAAAGCTCTTCAAAAAGTCTTGGATTTTTCAAAAGCTGATGATATATATACTTCTTCACATCACCAAACTCTAAAACTGTGTTCTCTCAACAGACTGCAGAAAGAGAGGGGAGAGAGAGAGGATGGGGAGGAGAAAGACGTGCTAGTGCTCTTTGTTGATTGTTTTGAAAATGTGATAACAGATTATGTCACATTGTTTGCTTTCTTGTTAATTATTACCCTTTATGGGCATGTTTAATAAATGAGAATATCACATTGCTTGCTTTCTGTTTGAATTATTACTCATCTGTAATTTTTCTTTTCCTGTAAATTAGTCATGAGAGGGTGGGAAGATGGAAAGGCAACTGCATTTTCAACAAAATTTGGCAACAAGAGAAAAGCTACAAACACTGGTTGGCAGTCTTCACAGCTGCAGCAGAAAAATCTAGACTCAAAATGCTGAGCAAGCTGCACAGTCTAACACAAAATGCTGAGCAAGCTGCACAGTCTAGACTCAAAATGCTGAGCAAGATGCACAAAATGCTAGGCTCAAAAAAAACGCTGTGCAAGCTGCACAGTCTAGACCTAAAATGCTGAGCAAGCTGCACAGTCTAGACTCAAAACGCTGAGCAAGCTGCACAGTCTAGACTCAAAACGCTGAGCAAGTTGCACAGTCTAGGCTCAAAAACGCTGAGCAAGCTGCACAGTCTAGACTCAAAACGCTGAGCAAGCTGCACAGTCTAGGCCCAAAACGCTGAGCAAGCTGCACAGTCTTGACTCAAAACGCTGAGCAAGCTGCACAATCTAGACTCAAAACGCTGAGCTAGTTGCACAGTCTGGTCTCAAAACGCTGAGCAAGCTGCACAGTCAGTCTAGACTCAAAATGCTGAGCAAGCTGCACAGTCTGGTCTCAAAACGCTGAGCAGCTGCCCAGTCTAGACTCAAAATGCTGAGCAAGCTGCACAGTCTAGACTCAAAATGCTGAGCAAGCTGCACAGTCTGGACTCAAAACACTGAGCAAGCTGCACAGTCTAGACTCACAAAACGCAGAGCAAGCTGCACAGTCTCGACTCAAAACGCTGAGCAAGCTGCACAGTCTAGACTCGAAATGGGCAAGCTGAGTCTAGTTGCTGAGCACAGTCTAGATAGACACAGAATTTGGACATGGTCAACATGGGCCGAAGTGCTGTCAGAAATTTCCATGATTGCAAAATTTCCAGTCTTGAAATTTACTACCAGTCGGTGGGGAAAGTCTTTGCAATTATGGGTGGCTAGGGGAGGGGAGGTGTAAGGGGGGAGGGAGGAGGGATAGGGGGGAAACCCTATGAACTATCAGCTTTCAATTGTCCTAAGTAAAAATAGGAATCAGTGGGACTGAAGGCAATAAATTTCTCTGTGTATGTGTGTGTGTGTGTGTGTGTGTGTGTGTGTGTGTGTGTGTGTGTGTGTGTGTGCGTGTGTGTGTGTGTGTGTGTATGTGTGTGTGTGTGTGTGTGTGTGTGTGTGTGTGTGTGTGTGTGTGTGTGTGCATCCCCTTCCTCATAAATGCAAGTGTGCCTTTTAAAGTCATCTGTTTTAACTTAGACATAGTTTGATGTTTGCTCCAATCCCTGCCAAATAACCAAAGGCATATAGACCCATATTTTTATCATCATTTCTTTGTCTGCATGTGCTACACCAACATGCGAACCCTTCAAGCTTGTAGAGCAGTGCCCAGTGTTTTAAACTTGGGATTTTCAAAAGTTATACAGATTTATCAATGGGAGAAGGGAGGGGAGAGGAAGGGCGGAAGGAGGGGGAGAAAGGGAGGGAGGATGGAGAGATGGATGTCGGTCTACATGTGCATATGTAGGGGGGTGGTGTGTGGTGTGGTGTGTGGTGTGTGTGTGTGTGTGTGTGTGTGTGTGTGTGTGTGTGTGTGTGTGTGTGTGCATGCATGTGTATGCATGTGTGTGTGTGTGTGTATGTGTTCATATGTGTGAGTTTGTGTATGTATATGTGCACACAGGCACACACTATCTAACCACATGCATACATATAAATGTGAGAATGAGAGGCAAAAAGGAGTGCAAGAGTAAGCAGAATATGACCCATGGTCATGTTGCAGTCCCCCCTGAAAAGGACACGGTGGATGGATCTGCTGCTCTCTTCAATGAACCCCCCAAGAAGTAAGTGTCTGTGTGGTGTCCACGGTGTATAACTCCTGCTGTGTTTCTGCAGAGAGTTCCTCAACAAACAGACATGACACCTGACACGTGACATCTCACACCAGTGATGGGGTAACTTTCAAGTTTCAGAAATCTCCCTGTTGGCTGCCTCACAGCATATCATATCAGAACTCATTTTCATGCACACAGAGAGACCCTTGAAGAGCAGCTGAAAGCAAATTGTTATCATCTGTGTAGCTACACTTGGTGAACTGAATAAACTGCTATTTATGTTGAATTGTGAATGTGACTGTACTGTAACTGGTATTGTTTGTAAAGGTTTGTAATCATGGTGAGAGTTTGTAGGCTGGAGTGCGAATATTAGTCTCTGTTGATCTTATTCTTAGTATAGAAAACAGTAAAAACAAGTTTAAATGAGCATGTCACAGGTTTGGTGAAAGTTTGCCTCAAATCTTTAGCAGATTTTTCAGTTATTTTGGGATGGAACACAAAGGTCAGTCCAACCCTGGCAGTCTGACGTCAGGCCAGATGTTTATCTGGTGTCTGCAGGTAGGTCTGGCACAGCTGAACAGTCGCTGGTTCTTAGTGACGATGCTGCAGTAATGGAGTAGTGAGACAGGTCTGGAATGTTGTTTCTGGTGTTGGTTGATCTGTCATCAGCAGACTGTCATCAGCGATGTCAGTTTTGTTTCTGTGCTCCCTGTGTGAGGACTGCTTAGGAGAGAAAGCTTGAAATGGACAGGCGGCTCATTGGCGCCATGCTGGCATTAGGATGAATACGTGCTGTCACTCCTGGCCAACTCTAGCTAGACGTGGAGCCTGGATACAGCCTTGGTTTTGACACAGAAGGCGAAGCTTGGTACGTGACATGCATGAACATTAACCATAGCATTGTGCCAGACTGTGTGCTGGAGATGGTCAGAAGTGCTACCTCAACTTAGGGATTGAGTACGTACAAGTGCCATTATATTCCCAATCAAAGTTTGGGATCCATTGGTTGTTTTCTTTCTTAATCAATCAGTCATGTGAAGGGAAAGCATGCCAACACTGACGATAGTGGGCTGAATGCGGTAATAAAGTGATATGAAATATGCTACTATATAGAACAGTAAAATGGTGTACAGTACTGGAAATCAATGAAATATGCGATGGACACACTAAAGACAGCTTCACAAATTACGTGGTGTAGCACTCACTGTTATAATGGCCAAGGATGGTAAGCTCATCAATCCTTCGTCACCTTTTTCAGTGCCAAGAACGGAGTCAATGCAGGAGTGCCCAAGGGTCCGGAAGGGGAGAAAATACCTCTGGGAGATGAGACAGACAGTCTGGCTGAGTACGGCGATGACCCCATCCGCTTCAACGAGGATGGCTCCTTCATCGGCCAGTATGGGGAGAACAAACAGCCTCCACCGGACCCATCCCACCCCTCCACCATGCCTCACATTGTATGATCCTGCCTCCACATGTCCCACATTGTACGATGCGATCACCACGTACGCCACATTGTATGATCCTATCACCACATGTCCACATCAATAATCCGGTTTCCACACATCTCACCTTGCATGACCCTATATCCACGTACCCCACATTCTATGATTCTGTCCCTATATTGCATGATTTCTCTCCACATACCCCCACACTGTATGATCCTGTTACCACATACCCCACATAGAGTAATCGTGCCGTCGTATACCCCAAATTGTGTACTCCTGTTTCCACATTACCCACACTGATGATCCTGTTTCCATAGACCCACATCATATGGCCCTATCTCTACATACTTCGCATTGTATGATCTTGTCTCCATAACTCCCTACATCGTATGATCCTGTCACCCTATACACCACCTTGTACGATTCTATCACTACATACCCCACATTTATGGTCCTGTCTCACATACCCCGCATCTTGCGATCCTGTCTTTACCTGCCATGATGTGATCCTGTCTCCACATACCCCTCATCCTATATGATCCTGTCTCCACATACCCCTCATCATATGATCCTGCCGCCACATACCCTTCATCATATGATCATTTCTCCACATACCCCTCATCATATGATCCTGTCTCCACATACCCCTCATCATATGACCCTGTCTCCACATCTCCACATACCCTTCATCATATGATCATTTCTCCACATACCTCTCACGATCCTGTCTCCATATACCCCTCATCACGTGTTGCCACATGCCCCTCATCATGTGATCCTGTCCCCACATGCCCCTCATCATATGATCCTGTCCCCACACATGCCCCTCATCATGTGATCCTGTCCCCACATGCCCCTCATCATGTGATCCTGTCCCCACATGCCCTCATCATGTGATCCTGTCCCCACATGCCCCTCATCATGTGATCCTGTCCCCACATGCCCCTCATCATATGATCCTGTCCCCACATGCCCCTCATCATGTGATCCTGTCCCCACATGCCCCTCATCATGTGATCCTGTTGCCACATGCCCCTCATCATGTGATCCTGTCTCCGCATACCCCTCATCTATGATCCTGTCTCCACATACCCCTGATCAGATGATCCTGTCCCCACATGCCCCTCATCTATGATCCTGTCTCCACATACCCCTGATCAGATGATCCTGTCCCCACATGCCCCTCATCATGTGATCCTGTCTCCACATACCCCTCATCTATGATCCTGTCTCCACATACCCCTGATCAGATGATCCTGTCTCC
The DNA here is from genome assembly GCA_016801955.1 of Conus betulinus. Classification (NCBI taxonomy): domain Eukaryota; kingdom Metazoa; phylum Mollusca; class Gastropoda; order Neogastropoda; family Conidae; genus Conus; species Conus betulinus. The sequence goes on from JADBJO010010273.1 coordinate 88,150, forward strand.
ACATACCCCCCTCAGATGATCCTGTCTCCGCATACCCCTCATCCTATGATCCTGTCTCCACATACCCCTCATCCAATGATCCTGTCTCCATACCCCTCATCCTATGATCCTGTCTCCACATACCCCTCATCCTATGATCCTGTCTCCACAGACCCCTCATCCTATGATCCTGTCTCCACATACCCCTCATCCTATGATCCTGTCTCCACATACCCCTCATCCAATGATCCTGTCTCCACATACCCCTCATCCTATGATCCTGTCTCCACATACCCCTCATCCTATGATCCTGTCTCCACATACCCCTCATATGATCCTGTCTCCACATACCCCTCATATGATCCTGTCTTTATCTGCCCCACATTGGACCCTGCCTCCTGTTCCCTCGTGGATCCAGCTGCTTTGTCACTGACAACACTGTGTCCAGGTGGGGGTGGGAAATGCTGGACATAACCTGGAACTGGACAGCATTGGGGATGTCCCCCATCAATTCCACAGACTGTTGACAGCTTGTGTGGTAGGGTGACTTCAGTTTTAATTGCCTCTTCAGCTTGCTCTATTTGGAGTGTTGGTGACTTCAGTGTTAATTGTTACTTCAGCTTGACTGTATAGGGAGTGGTTGGTCTCTTCAGAGTTAATTGACGATTCAGCTTGACTGTATAGAGAGTGGTGGTGACTTCAGTGTTGTCACATCGGCTTGACTCGTGGCTTTTCGTCTGGTGTGTAGAAAGCAGATTACTTCAGTTGACATGCCTGGTACTTACACAAGCTGTGCTGGCTGTTCATGCTGTGATTAGTGAAGATTCAACGAAAGTGGACAAAGAGTGATAGTCAAACAGCGTGATTTGGAGAGAGGGTGAGGAATGAGAGATCAGCATGCCATAAACCACAGAAATATGGACAAGAGATCTATGAAACACCTGCGAGGAGATGATGATGTGGTGTTTGCTTGTGGAGGCTGACGGAGATGATTGATGAACTGGGTCACTGGAATTGACTCCAGCGAGGGATGGTTGAGACTCAACATGAGGATGATGACAAGAAGCGGGTGACAGAAAGTCGCCCTGTGCTCCATCCAGTGAAGGCAGGTCACTGCTCAGTGTGGACCTGCCCTCTGACCTTTGTCCTGCCTACGACACCAATATGGAGACTCCCTTCACTGTAGGTAGACACTCCACTTCAGGCCATTTCAGGAGAAGGACTGCTTTGTCATGGTGAAAACAACGTGAGAAGCATGGAAGTCGTCAGGAGGCTTCACCAGCACTGACTACAGCATGTTAGGCTTGTTGGCTCTGCCCTCTGTGTACAGAGGACCATCTTCACCCCAGGCAGGCTGAGCCATGACGTTTTCACATCCTACGCCTGCACGCTGACCAGGCTGTGGACGACAGACCAGACAGGCTGATGGTGGTGAAGTGTGTGAGCGGACTCAGCAGTCAGCTGCCAGACCTGCTTCTGCCAGCTCATTCCACCAGAAAGGTTTTCCACTGAGGAAGACATGATGATGTCAGTCATTGCTTTGTGAATTGCTGCTTTTGTAGGACTTTGATTTTGCTCTATGTGTTTTTCATGGCTATCAAGTTTTGTTGTTTTTTTTCTTGGAATAATGCGGTTGGTGTTAATTACTGTGTCAAATGATGTTACTGAATTAACTCTTCTAAACCTTGATTGAATACTGTTGGGGGGGGGGGGGGGGGGGGGAGGGATATTTGTGGTGAAGGTGAAGAGTGAAATAAGAACTGAAACAGCGTCGGAAAAATTTGGACAGCTAAAACAGACTCACACACACACACACACACACACACACACACACACACACACACACACGCACATACGTACACACACAAACATATGCACGCGCACACACATGCATGCATGCAAACACACACGCATACATGCATGCACACACACACACTCGCACACACTCTCTCTCTCTCTCTCTCTCTCTCTCTCTCTCTCTCTCTCTCTCAGCTACTGGCAGTCACTGTAATATTAAATGTCCAGTGTTCAGAGATGTATCATGGGTAACATGCCGGAGTGCAAGAGGCCTGCCAGCAGAAGTGTGGAAGACTGAAGCTTTGGGGCCACCCCTACCTGGCGCACTGTGTCCCTTGTCTACCTCACACACTGCAAGGGTCAGTCACTCCACACCAGCTGGGCAAACACAACACTTCTTCCTAGACACTTGTGTCACCGTTTCCCCCAACAACGCTTCTTCTATAGACATTTGTGTCACCGTTTCCCCCAAAACACTACTTCTCTAGACACTTGTGTCACCGTTTCCCCCAACAATGCTTCTTCTATAGACACTTGTGTCACCGTTTCCCCCCCAACAACACTTCTTCTCTAGACACTTGTGTCACCGTTTCCCCCAACAACACTACTTCTCTAGACACTTGTTTCACTGTTTGCCCAACAACACTTCTCTAGACGCTGTGTCACCGTTTCCCCAACAACACTTCTTCTCTAGACGCGTGTGTCACCGTGTCCCCCGAACAACACTTTTTCTCTAGACACTTGTGTCACCATGTCCAACAACACTTCTTCTCTAGACACATGTGTCACCGTTTCCCCCCAAACAACACTACTTCTCTAGACACTTGTGTCACGGTGTTCCCAAACAACACTTCTTCTCTAGACACTTGTTTCACCGTTTCCCCCAACAACACTGTTTCTCTAGACACTTGTGTCACTGTTTCCCACCAACACTTCTCTAGACACTTGTGTCACGTTTCCCAAACAACACTACTTCTCTAGACACTTGTGTCACCGTTTCCCCCAACAACACTTCTTCTCTAGACACTTGTGTCACCGTTTCCCCAACAACACTTCTTCTCTAGACACTTGTGTCACCGTTTCCCCAACAACACTTCTTCTCTAGACACTTGTGTCACCGTGTCCCCCAACAACACTTCTTCTCTAGACACTTGTGTCACCATGTCCAACAACACTTCTTCTCTAGACACTTGTGTCACCGTTTCCCCAACAACACTTCTTCTCTAGACACTTGTGTCACCATGTCCAACAACACTTCTTCTCTAGACACTTGTGTCACCGTTTCCCCAACAACACTACTTCTCTAGACACTTGTGTCACCGTTTCCCCCAACAACACTTCTTCTCTAGACACTTGTGTCACCGTGTCCCCCCAACAACACTGTTTCTCTAGACGCTTGTGTCACCATGTCCCCAACAACACTTCTTCTCTAGACACTTGTGTCACCGTGTCCCCAACAACACTTCTTCTCTAGACACTTGTGTCACCGTGCCCCCCCCCCCCCCCCCCCCCCCAACAACACTTCTTCTCTAGACACTTGTGTCACCGTGTCCCCAACAACACTTCTTCTCTAGACACTTGTGTCACCGTGTCCCCCCCCCCCCCCCCCCCCCCCCAACACTTCTTCTCTAGACACTTGTGTCACCGTGTCCCCAACAACACTTCTTCTCTAGACACTTGTGTCACCGTGTCCCCAAGAACACACCTGTGCCATCAATGCCATACAAGGGGCAGGAGGATCAGGAGGGGTGTGGGGTGGGGTGGTGGGGGCTGGAGGTGGGAGGGTGAACCAGTCTCATGGAACTGGTATTGGGATTCCAGAGTGTCTCAGAGAAAAGAGTGGTGTTCAAATGATCATGCATTTCATTTCTAGGATGTGTTGCTGTCCAATCAGTTGTGGAATCTGTTCCTGTTCATGCGTGACCGCATTGCCGTTGCCGCATTGGGTGTAGCGAGCGGTTAGTGGATGGGCTGAGAGAGAAGCACATTAAGTGACCAACACTTTTCTTTGCTTATACCCAAGCTGTACATGTTGAACATGGTTAAATTATTGATTGTCTGTTGCATGTTCTGTTACACAAAAGAAGATCCGCTTGTTCCTCTGGGAAAGAAGTGCTTGGAATCAGTGGAAGGAGTGTAAATAAACACATGATAATATACACTGTTACCGATCATGCCGTGTTACTTAGGATTATTTTGTATGTTTGGTGTTGGTAGGATGTTAACCTTTTCTCTCTACTCATTTTTGTTATGTATATGCTGTATAGGTAAGTGTGTTTGTTTACGCTGGTTACTCATGTATGTGTATGTGTTCAGTGGGTTGAAATGACATGAGTAGAGCACAGCTAAAGCATGGTGAAACTGCCCTGACACATACATGCTGTCTTCCTTGCCCCTCCTACATCCCCTCCCCTCCCTTCCCCCCCCCCCCCCCCCCCCCCCCCCCAGCATGTCAAACTTTGTAAGCTCAGAAGATTGAACTTACAAAAAAAAAAAAAAAAAAAAAAAAAAAAAAAAAGGGAAATTGAGAAGGAAACAAAATAACACAGAGAAAAAAAAAGAGAATGGTTTAAAAAACGTACAATCGTTTCCAGCAACAATTAAAGTAAAACATATTTACTCTTACAAGATATTTCATTTAATGTTTGGTTTGTATGTGTATGTGAGCATGTTTAGTGTTGTTGGTATTTGTTTTATTTGAGTTCTTTTCATTTATTATCATAATTAATGCATTCATTTCATTGTTTGCTGGACAATTACTGATGTGAACTGATTTAAGTTCATAAACTGCAGGAGAAAAGGGGGAATATGGGGAGGAGGGGGGGGGGGGGACACATGTATGCCCATACTTTGCTTGCAGGGTTTGTTGTTGGGTTTGAGCAAACTGACTATTAAGAAAGAGCTCTTTGTTTGTACTACTGTAATATGACATTTTTTTCCCCCCATGTTTGAGCTGTTGATTAGGAGCTCCCTGTTGTTTATGATACTACTTTAATATGATGATATTTCCCCAGTTGTATGAATACTTTGAGTCTCTTGGCATTTCAGGTTTTTTGTGTTTTGGTGCTAATTTTTGGATGGCCCAGCCCATGTCTGGCTGTTCCAGTGTAGAGGTTCTGTAGGTCTAATGTTATGTACCATATGTTGATGTTGAAATATGGTTTTTGCGCTCCTGTACTTTTGATTGCAACACACACACACACACACACACACACACACACACCACATCATGTTCTTACTCTCTCTCTCTCTCTCTCACTTGCAGACAGGCAGATAGATGTACACAAACACACTCACAGAGCATTTCTCTCTCTCTCATTCACACTCTTTTTCTCTCACACCACCTCTCCACTGCCACACACACACACACACACACACACACAGAGATAAACTCAGTCTCTCTCTCTCTGTCTCTCTCTCACACACACACACACACACACAACAACACACACATGCTGTGGTCTTTATTTTTAATTATTTTTCTGTGTAACATCATGTACATTTAATGTATGCATATACCAAGAATGCATTTCTATAAATGTAAGAAAAAAAAAATCATATATTTGATATGTTTTTTTTATTGTGTTGCATGCAAATCTGTTTCTATGTGTGCATTTTTGAATGGAATGTCTTAGGACTGATGGAGCATTCCAGTATTAATGGGGATTGCAATCCAGCGTGTTACATTCATGCATTGATGGATTGCCTCCCTTCTCAAGGGCTAGGTATGACGGAGGAGGAGGGGAAGTGGGGGAGGGATTCAGAATTATTCTTTTTCTCCCTGCAACAAGCTGTGATCACCAAAGCACATGAGGTGTCATAGTACCATGTATCTCTTGAGTTAGATACAAAGAGGTTTCATTGTCTCGTGTATTCTTTTAGGGTTGTTGGATTAATTACAAAGAGATCAGAGGCCATTGTGTTCCTTGGAGTTGTTGCTAGGAGGTGTCATAGTCCTGTGTATTTGTTACAAAGTGAATATGAGGTCATGAACTTAGGAGAAAAAGAAGTACCTCCCTCCCCCCAACCTTCTTGATTCCGTAAATTAATATAAACAAATTAGTGTTCTTGGATTTGATGAGCAGAGGTACCTCTGTTGCAGTATTTCAATGTGCAAATTTTCTTATGAGGAAAGCGCAAGTGTGCCATGAGGAAGAGGTCATGACGAGTTTAAAAAAAAAAAAAAAAATAACCCCATAGACTATAGACATTAAGGAAAGCATATGGAGATGTTCATGATGAGTTACAGAGCTTTAACCCCTGAGACTATAGACATTCAGGAGAACATGTGGAGGTGGTAATGACCAGTTAAACAGCTGTAACCACTTTACTATAGACATTCAGGAGAGCATGTGGAGATAGTTATTGACGAGTTGAACAGCTGTAACCACGGAAAGGCGTCGTCTTTGTGCTTGCTGTTCCATTGTGGTGCGATAAACACTGCCCGAATCACACTGAACCACTGTTTGCCGGTCCCAAAAGAGCAAATGTGACGCTGACCTCACCCCTGTTTTACCCCCAGAATGAGGGGTCACGCAATTCACGTGCTCACCATGCTGCATGTTCCAGCGTGAAGGTGCAGGCAACAGTGTGATTGTCTTTCACATTGTTTTGTGTTGCTGGATCACGTGTTTATTGAAGTCAGTTCAAAATGGTTTTTTACATACACTGTTTTTAATTGCTGATCCCTAGCAAGTGTTGAGTGGTATACATTGATCTGGAACAAAAACAGATAAATGATAATGATAAATGCTGCACAATGGTCAATGTAGATTTTTACAGTGCAGAACAGTCATTTACATCTAGAATGAATTTTGACCTAAAGAATGGTCAGTTCAGACAATGGATTTGGACCAATGCTTACAACATGATAGCTCTTGATCGGCAGGATGGGCAGTATAGATTGTGGCTTTTGACCCACGAAATATTCAGTTCTGATAAAGCTTTTGTCCTGCGAAATGGTCAGTTTGAGTCGAAGCTTTTGACGTGTGAAAATATCAGATATATGGCAGTGGCCTTTAACCCCAGGACAATCTGTTGAAATCATAGTTGATGACCTTCAGAATGATTGTAAAGCTTCTGAACTACGTAATGGTCTCTCTTTTAATTCAAAAAAGGTGTTCTACCTGCAGATAGTCAGTTTGGCTGTATATTAAAGCTGGGTTGAAAACTAGTCATTTTTATATGGTCACATTAAATTAGTTTGGGGGGGGGGGGGGGGGGTGGTCTTTCAACATGCTGTGTGTGCATGTGTTGTGGACTTATTACATTGCAGGAATCAGTTGGAAATGACCTTTGCACAAACCCCAACTGGTGACCGTTTGCAATCTGCTGAAAACGTTTGTTCCAATGCAATTTTTTCATTGCCTATTGTTGCCTTTCTTTCCTTATTATCATCAATCATGTGTCTCCTCCTTTTACTGGTTGATTTGCTCCCTTTGCTATGTTAATTGTACATTCAAAGTTTCAGTGCTTGTGGATGGTTTGAATGTGTTAGCTATGCAGTGTTATTTGGTAGCATTTCGTATTGTAACCCGTTAGTTTTAAGTGGTATTGAAAAACTGCCCACATCCCGTAAATCATTTTCATTTATATATTTTTGACACGATTTCATTCAACTTTTGTCCTTACCTTTCATCAATCAGTCAGGTGAAAGAGGCAAGATTCTGAAATGAAATGAAAGCAGTATTGCAGTTTTACCATTCATTCTGGTGTCTGCTAACGTCTTCCTGCAGTTTGCTCTGATGAACGGTGAATTGAATGTTATATTGCCTAGCAACCCTCAAGACTAAATCCCTCTGAACAAACTGGGAGTGGTTGTACCAATAGAATCTGCAATGACCTCAGGAGAACAAGGAACTGCATGTTGCTTGCTCTGTAGAAAAGAATGAACTTTATCCTTTCTTGCTCTGTATGAAAGATTTAACTCTGTCCTCTCTCTGAAGGTTTCCACATACTGTGCAGATCATTTCCATTGTTTTTTGTTTGTTTTTTTTTTGATATAACAAAACAAAGAATCTCTCTTGGCCTTATGTTACAGTCTTTATCTGGTGTGTGTGTGTGTGTGTGTGTGTGTGTTTTAACTTTATGAAATAAGCAAGTTGATGATTTTACGGCACTGCATTTCGAAACATGACTGTAGTGTTGTTTTGGTCAAAAATGTCAACAACAACAAAAATAGGAGCATCCTGTATTCAAAAAAGAAGCTTAAAGTGAGTGAACCTGTTACTATGTATTCGTTCAGAAAAGTTTAAGACGTCAAAGAACTGATTCTGTTAACCGGTGGTTTGTACAGACTGATTCAGAAGTTGTAGTTCTCTGGAAAGAATGGATATAAAGTATGGTCAGACCTGAGCTAGGAGCAAGCTACAGACGATAGGAATTTATTGATGTGATGTCTTGCCAGACATGAATTAGGACCACGGCACAGAGAAGACACACGGGTTTCTGTAAACACCACAGTCATCTCAAAACATCATCATTTTCTGTTTTTCAAGAAAACTACAAAACCTTTTTTTTTTTTTACACAATGTACAAGTGTACACTATGTCTGGATTGTGCAATAAATTCTCTGCACTGATAACAAATGAACTGTTTTCTCCCCACCTGTGCTAAGTTGAAATTATATTGCAGCCTGTTGAACAACCTGACAGTGGTTTAGGAGGAACACCCATCCCGCGTACACACACACAACACACACACACACAGAGGAGAATGTTATAATATGTGACCAGATTGATGTAAAACAGCTGTGGCTTATTCAGGTCAGAGTACAAAAACTTCATTTACCTTCAGATTGTTCTTTTGTGACGGAACAAAATTGATCTGACCTTTCATCTGTTGAACAAGGTGCTTAAAAGGATTTCTTGACACTTGGAAAACTTTTGCAGCTGTTTTTCATTCACAGTTAAACACATGAGCATCACGCTCAGAAACCACAGTAAAAACCAACAGATCGTGCGGAAATGAGAAAGAAGACTGCTCATGTTTCATTTATTTGATTCGTAGGACTGAAATGCTTAATTATATATTATAACTCATTTGATTCACTGGACTAAACACAAAATTGTTTATTGCCATCACTCATTTGATTCATAGGACTAAAACCTACTTTCTTTCATTCTGTAAACAATGCATCTTGGGCCAGCCAGGAATGGAAACAAATACAAATACATTAAATGACGAAAACTGCTGGTTGGTTAGTTGACGAAAGTGGCCCCCCTTTTTCCGCTTCTTGTTGACATAAAACTTGTTGGTTCACTTATGTAGCAAGCAAAATGAGTGCTGAAGTTGTGCAACAGTTATATTTTGCAGTCCATCATATTTTGCAGGTGTTCAGTCTATGTAGTTGGCCTGATGAATGGTCCTGTTGTCTGAGGGGATGTGTTTAGTCAATGGTAAATGCTCATATTCACAAGAACACTGCTGTGTCCGCCATTGTGGGAACCTGGGCCTGCTAAGCCCTCTGTTGGAAACATGATGAAGCTGAAGGTCAGGGAATGAATGCAGTGGGAATGTAGGAGCCCCCTCACTAGGGAAAACTGGATCAGTCTTCGTCAGACCTTTTTTCTTCTTGTCGCTGCTGCTTGCAAGCTGAGTATTGGGCCTTGCTGTGGACTACGAATCACGGGGTCTACAATGGGCAATGTGTGGGTGGAGGATAAGGCTCCTTAATGGAGGACAGTGCTTGCTGTGTTTGGAACCCCTCAGCTTCAAAACAGATGCCTTCAGTCTGAAGTGCTCTCCAGTGTTGAAAACCTCGCTGTCTAGTGGCCGGATGATCTCCCTGTTAACTGTAAAACACAACACTCCCTGTAACTGTAAAAACAACAAAGTGGAACATACAAGAAAAAGGGTCTGCAACCTGGAACAAAGGTGAATGGACTGAAGGGAGAAAAAAAAAAAAAAAAAAAAAAAAAAAAAACCCAAACCAGCAGGCAGCTAGGAAGGCAAAGGAGAAAAGGTAGAGAGAGACAAGCGAGTGACCGAAATGAGGGCAAGTGCAGCACAGTGTCTACTGAAGGAGCCCACGTCTCCCCAGGGAGGCCTGTTGGCAGTGAGGACAGAACTGTTTGCCAATTACAGCCGATGTAGCCAGTCCTTCACCTGGTCTGTGTCAGTCTGCAAGGGTGGTTGGTTTCCGTGAGTTGTCAGAAGGGTTGTCCTCCCCAAGGGGTTGTCTTTACATGGTGGGAAATTCTCCTCAAGGAATCATCCTCCATGGTGGAAAATTCTCCTCAAGATGTCGTCCTCCATGATGGAAAGTTCTCCTAAAGGAGTCATTCTCCATGATGAAAAACGCTTCTCAAGGAGTTGTCCTCCAGTGACAGAAAGTTCTCCTAAAGGGGTCGTCCTCCATGACAGAAAGTTCTAAAGGGGTCACCCTCCATGATGGAGAGTCTCCTTAAGGGATCATCCTCCATGATGGAAGGTTCTCCTAAAGGGGTGTCCTCCATGATGGAAGTTCTTACTCCTAAAGGGGGTCATCCTCCCATGATGGAAAGTTCTCCTTAAGGGGCTTTCCTCCATGATGGAAAGTTATCTGACAACGTAAGGAGAACTTTCACATGGGAGGGAAACCTTTCCATCATTGAGGACGCCCCTTAAGGAGAACTTTCCATCATGGAGGATGAACCCTTTAGGAGAACTTTCCATCATGGAGGGACAACCCCACCTTAAGGAACCCCCTTCAGGAGAAGGACCTTCGGCAGAACTTTCCTCATGGAGGATGATCCCTTAGGAGAGAACTCTCCATCATGGAGGGTGGACCCCGTTTAGAAACTTTCTGTCATGGAGGACGACCCCTTTAGGAGAAAACTCGGAGACTGCACGATGACGAGGACAACTCCTTGAGAAGCGCTTTGTCATCATGGAGAATGACCCTCCTTTAGAGAGAACTTTCCATCATGGAGGACGACATCTTGAGGAAAATTTTCCACCATGGAGGATGATTCCTTGAGGAGAATTTCCCACCATGTAAAGACACCCCCTTGTAGGGAGGACAACCCTTCTGGACAACTCACGGAAACCAACCATCCTTGCAGACTGACACAGGACCAGGTGAAGGACTGGCTACATCGGCTGTAATTGGCAAACAGTTCTGTCCTTCACTGCCAACCAGGCCTCCCTGGGGAGACGTGGGCTCCTTCAGTAGACACTGTGCTGCACTTGCCCTCATTTCAGGTCACTCGCTTGGTCTCTCTACCTTTTCTCCTTTGCCTTCCTAGCTGCCTGCTGGTTTGGGTTTTTTTTTGTGTTTTTTTTTTTTTTTCTCCCTTCAGTCCATTCACCTTTGTTCCAGGTTGCAGACCCTTTTTCTTGTATGTTCCACTTTGTTGTTTTACAGTTAACAGGGAGTGTTGTTTTACAGTTAACAGGGAGATCATCCGGCCACTAGACAGCGAGGTTTCAACACTGGGAGAGCACTCAGACTGAAGGCATCTGTTTGAAGCTGAGGGTTCCAAACACAGCAAGCACTGTCCTCCATTAAGGAGCCTTACCTCCACCCCCACACATTGCCCATTGTAGACCCCGTGATTCGTAGTCCACAGCAAGGCCCAATACTCAGCTTGCAAGCGCAGCGACAAAGAGAAAAAGGTCTGACGAAGACTGATCCAGTTTTCCCTAGTGAGGGGGCTCCTACATTCCCACTGCATTCATTCCCTGACCTTCAGCTTCATCATGTTTCCAACAGAGGGCTTAGCAGGCCCAGGTTCCCACAGTGGCTGACACAGCAGTGTTCTTGTGAATATGAGCATTTACCATCGACTAAACCATCCCCTCAGACAACAGGACCATTCATCAGGCCACTACATAGACCTGAACACCTGCAAAATATATTGATGGGTCTGCAAAATATGACTGTGCACAACTTCATGCACTCATTTTGCTGGCTACATAAGTGAACCAACAGTTTTTTAATGTCAACAAGAAAGGGGGAAAAAAGGGGGCGGACTTCTGTAAGCAACTAACAACCAGCAGTTTTTCGTCATTTTATGTATATTTGTATTTGTTTCCATTCCTGGCTGGCCCAAGATGCATTGTTTACAGAATGAAAGAAAGGTAGGTTTAGTCCCTATGATCAAATGAGTGATGGCAATAAAACAATTTTGTGTTTAGTCCAATGAATCAAATGAGTTATAATATATAAGTAAGCAGTTCAGTCCTACGAATCAAATAAATGAACATGAGCAGGTCTTCTTTCTCATTTCCGCACGATCTGTTGGTTTTACTGTGGTTTCTGAGCGTGATGCTCATGTGTTTAACTGTGAATGAAAAACCGCTGCAGAAAAGTTTTCCAAGTGTCAAGAAAATCCTTTTAAGCACCTTGTTCAACAGATGAAAGATCAGATCAATTTTGGTGTCCCGTCACAAAAGAACAATCTGAAGGTAAAATGGTTTTTGTACTCTGACCTGAATAAGCCACAGCTGTTTTACATCAATCTGGTCACAGCTTATAACATTCTCCTGTGTGTGTGTGAGTGAGTGTGTTGTGTGTGGTGTGTATGTGTGTGTGTTTTATGTGTGTACGCGGGCTGGGTGGTCCTCCTAAACCACTGTCAAGTTGTGGTTCAATTCAACAGGGCTGCAATATAATTTCAAGTTAGTACAGGTGGAGAAACAAGCTCATTTGTTATCAGTGCAGAGAATTTATTGCACAATCCAGACTAGTGTGGGGGGGACACTTGTACATTGTGTAAAAAAAAAAAATGGTTTTTGGCAGTTTTTCTTGAAAAACAGAAAATATGATGTTTTGAGATGACTGTGGTGTTTACAGAAACCCGTGTGTCTTCTGTGCCGTAGTCCTAATTCATGTCTGGCAAGACATCACATCAATAAATTCCTGTCGTCTGTACTTGCTCCTAGCTCAGGTCTGACCATACTTTATATCCATTCTTTCCAGAGAGACTACAACTTCTGAATCAGTCTGTACAAACCACCGGTTTAACAGAATCAGTTTCTTTGATGTCTTAAACTTTTCTGAACGAATAGACATAGTAACAGGTTCACTCACTTTAAACTTCTTTTTTGAATACAGGATGCTCCTATTTTTGTTGTTGTTGACATTTTTGACCAAAACAACACTACAGTCATGTTTCGAAATGCAGGCGGTGCCGTAAAATCATCAACTTGCTTATTTCATAAAGTTAAATACACACACACACACACACCACACAACCAGATCAAAACCTGTAAAATAAGGCCAAGAGAGATTCTTTGTTTGTTTGTATCAAAAAAAAAAAACAAACAAAAAAACAATGGAAAATGATCTGCACAGTATGTGGAAACCTTCAGGAGAGTAGGAAAGAGTTAAATCTTTCATACAGAGCAAGAAGAGGATAAAAGTCATTCTTTTCTACAGAGCAAACAACATGCAGTTCCTTGTTCTCCTGGGGTCATTGCAGATTCTATTGGTACAACCACTCCCAGTTTGTTCAGAGGGATTTAGTCTTGAGGGTGCTAGGCAATATAACATTCAATTCACACCGTTCATCAGAGCAAACTGCAGGAAGACGTTAGCAGACACCAGGATGATGGTAAAACTGCAATACTGCTTTCATTTCATTTCAGAATCTTGCCTCTTTCACCTGACTGATTGATGAAAGGTAAGGACAAAAGTTGAATGAAATCGTGTCAAAAATATATAAATGAAAATGAATTACGGGATGCGGGCAGTTTTTCAATACCACTTAAAACTAACGGGTTACAATACGAAATGCTACCAAATAACACTGCATAGCTAACACATTCAAACCATCCACAAGCACTGAAACTTTGAATGTACAATTAACATAGCAAAGGGAGCAAATCAACCAGTAAAAGGAGGAGACACATGATTGATGATAATAAGGAAAGAAAGGCAACAATAGGCAATGAAAAAAATTGCATTGGAACAAACGTTTCAGCAGATTGCAAACCGGTCACCAGTTGGGGTTTGTGCAAAGGTCATTTCCAACTGATTCCTGCAATGTAATAAGTCCACCAACACATGCACACACAGCATGTTGAAAGACCACCCCCCCCCCCCCCCCCCCCCCAAACTAATTTAATGTGACCATATAAAAATGACTAGTTTTCAACCCAGCTTTAATATACAGCCAAACTGACTATCTGCAGGTAGAACACCTTTTTTGAATTAAAAGAGAGACCATTACGTAGTTCAGAAAGCTTTACAATCATTCTGAAGGTCATCAACTATGATTTCAACAGATTGTCTGTGGGGTTAAAGGCCACTGCCATATATCTGATATTTTCACACGTCAAAAGCTTCGACTCAAACTGACCATTTCGCAGGACAAAAGCTTTATCAGAACGTAATATTTCGTGGGTCAAAAGCCACAATCTATACTGCCCATCCTGCAGATCAAGAGCTATCATGTTGTAAGCATTGGTCCAAATCCATTGTCTGAAAAACAGTGTATGTAAAAAAACCATTTTGAACTGACTTCAATAAACACGTGATCCAGCAACACAAAACAATGTGAAAGACAATCACACTGTTGCCTGCACCTTCACGCTGGAACATGCAGCATGGTGAGCACGTGAATTGCGTGACCCCTCATTCTGGGGGTAAACAGGGGTGAGGTCAGCGTCACATTTGCTGTTTTGGGACCGGCAAACAGTGGTTCAGTGTGATTCGGGCAGTGTTTTATCGCACCACAATGGAACAGCAAGCTGGTTACAGCTGTTTAACTGGTCATTACCACCTCCACATGTTCTCCTGAATGTCTATAGTCTCAGGGGTTAAAGCTCTGTAACTCATCATGAACATCTCCATATGCTTTCCTTAATGTCTATAGTCTATGGGGTTAATTTTTTTTTTTTTTTTTAAACTCGTCATGACCTCCTTCCTCATGGCACACTTGCGCTTTCCTCATAAGAAAATTTGCACATTGAAATACTGCGACAGAGGTACTCTGCTCATCAAATCCAAGAACACTAATTTGTTTATATTAATTTACGGAATCAAGAAGGTTGGGGGGGAGGTACTGGGTACTTCTTTTTCTCCTAAGTTCATGACCTCATATTCACTTTGTAACAAATACACAGGACTATGACACCTCCTAGCAACAACTCCAAGGAACACAATGGCCTCTGATCTCTTTGTAATTAATCCAACAACCCTAAAAGAATACACGAGACAATGAAACCTCTTTGTATCTAACTCAAGAGATACATGGTACTATGACACCTCATGTGCTTTGGTGATCACAGCTTGTTGCAGGGAGAAAAGAATAATTCTGAATCCCTCCCCACTTCCCCTCCTCCTCCGTCATACCTAGCCCTTGAGAAGGGAGGCAATCCATCAATGCATGAATGTAACACACTGGATCGCAATCCCCATTAATACTGGAATGCTCCATCAGTCCTAAGACATTCCATTCAAAATGCACACATAGAAACAGATTTGCATGCAACACAATAAAAAAAACATATCAAATATTGATTTTTTTTTCTTACATTTATAGAAATGCATTCTTGGTATATGCATACATTAAATGTACATGATGTTACACAGAAAAATAATTAAAATAAAGACCACAGCATGTGTGTGGTGTGTGTGTGTGTGTGTGTGTGTGTGAGAGAGAGACAGAGAGAGAGAGACTGAGTTTATCTGTGTGTGTGTGTGTGTGTGTGTGTGTGGCAGTGGAGAGGTGGTGTGAGAGAAAAAGAGTGGAATGAGAGAGAGAGAAATGCTCTGTGAGTGTGTTTGTGTACATCTATCTGCCTGTCTGCAAGTGAGAGAGAGAGAGAGAGAGTAAGAACATGAGTATGTGTGTGTGTGTGGGTGTGTGTGTGTGTGTGTGTTTTGCAATCAAAAGTACAGGAGCGCAAAAACCATATTTCAACATCAACATATGGTACATAACATTAGACCTACAGAACCTCTACACTGGAACAGCCAGACATGGGCTGGGCCATCCAAAAAATTAGCACCAAAACACAAAAAACCTGAAATGCCAAGAGACTCAAAGTATTCATACAACTGGGGAAAATATCATCATATTAAAGTAGTATCATAAACAAACAGGGAGCTCCTAATCAACAGCTCAAACATGGGGGGAAAAAAATGTCATATTACAGTAGTACAAACAAAGAGCTCTTTCTTAATAGTCAGTTGCTCAAACCCAAACAACAAACCCTGCAAACAAGTATGGGCATACATGTCGCCCCCCCCCCCCCCCCCCCTCCTCCCATATTCCCCCTTTTCTCCTGCAGTTTATGAACTTATATCAGTTCACATCAGTAATTGTCCAGCAAACAATGAAATGAATGCATTAATTATGATAATAAATGAAAAAGAACTCAAATAAAACAAATACCAACAACACTAAACATGCTCACATACACATACAAACCAAACATTAAATGAAATATTTGTAAGAGTAAATATGTTTACTTTAATTGTTGCTGGAAAACGATTGTACGTTTTTAAACCATTCTCTTTTTTTCTCTGTGTTATTTTGTTTCCTTCTCAATTTCCCATTCTTTTTTTTTTTTTTTTTTTTTTGTAAGTTCAATCTTCTGAGCTTACAAAGTTTGACATGCTGGGGGGGGGGGGGGGGGGGGGGGGGGGAAGGGAGGGGAGGGGATGTAGGAGGGGCAAGGAAGTGACAGCATGTATGTGTCAGGGCAGTTTCACCATGCTTTAGCTGTGCTCTACTCATGTCATTTCAACCCACTGAACACATACACATACATGAGTAACCAGCGTAAACAAACACACTTACCTATACAGCATATACATATACAAAAAATGAGTAGAGAGAAAAGGTTAACATCCTACCAACACCAAACATACAAAATAATCCTAAGTAACACGGCATGATCGGTAACAGTGTATATTATCATGTGTTTATTTACACTCCTTCCACTGATTCCAAGCACTTCTTTCCCAGAGGAACAAGCGGATCTTCTTTTGTGTAACAGAAACATGCAACAGACAATCAATAATTTAACCATGTTCAACATGTACAGCTTGGGTATAAGCAAACAAAAGTGTTGGTCACTTAATGTGCTTCTCTCTCAGCCCATCCACTAACCGCTCGCTACACCCAATGCGGCAACGGCAAT
>JADBJO010010273.1:107500-114392 GCA_016801955.1 Conus betulinus
TGGTGAAGCCTCCTGACGACTTCCATGCTTCTCACGTTGTTTTCACCATGACAAAGCAGTCCTTCTCCTGAAATGGCCTGAAGTGGAGTGTCTACCTACAGTGAAGGGAGTCTCCATATTGGTGTCGTAGGCAGGACAAAGGTCAGAGGGCAGGTCACACTGAGCAGTGACCTGCCTTCACTGGATGGAGCACAGGGCGACTTTCTGTCACCCGCTTCTTGTCATCATCCTCATGTTGAGTCTCAACCATCCCTCGCTGGAGTCAATTCCAGTGACCCAGTTCATCAATCATCTCCGTCAGCCTCCACAAGCAAACACCACATCATCATCTCCTCGCAGGTGTTCATAGATCTCTTGTCCATATTTCTGTGGTTTATGGCATGCTGATCTCTCATTCCTCACCCTCTCTCCAAATCACGCTGTTTGACTATCACTCTTTGTCCACTTTCGTTGAATCTTCACTAATCACAGCATGAAACAGCCAGCACAGCTTGTGTAAGTACCAGGCATGTCAACTGAAGTAATCTGCTTTCTACACACCAGACGAAAAGCCACGAGTCAAGCCGATGTGACAACACTGAAGTCACCACCACTCTCTATACAGTCAAGCTGAATCGTCAATTAACTCTGAAGAGACCAACCACTCCCTATACAGTCAAGCTGCAATAACAATTAACACTGAAGTCACCAACACTCCAAATAGAGCCAAGCTGAAGAGGCAATTAAAACTGAAGTCACCCTACCACACAAGCTGTCAACAGTCTGTGGAATTGATGGGGGGTATCCCCAATGCTGTCCAGTTCCAGGTTATGTCCAGTATTTCCCACCCCCACCTGGACACAGTGTTGTCAGTGACAAAGCAGCTGGATCCACGAGGGAACAGGAGGCAGGGTCCAATGTGGGGCAGATAAAGACAGGATCATATGAGGGGTATGTGGAGACAGGATCATATGAGGGGTATGTGGAGACAGGATCATAGGATGAGGGGTATGTGGAGACAGGATCATAGGATGAGGGGTATGTGGAGACAGGATCATTGGATGAGGGGTATGTGGAGACAGGATCATAGGATGAGGGGTATGTGGAGACAGGATCATAGGATGAGGGGTCTGTGGAGACAGGATCATAGGATGAGGGGTATGTGGAGACAGGATCATAGGATGAGGGGTATGTGGAGACAGGATCATTGGATGAGGGGTATGTGGAGACAGGATCATAGGATGAGGGGTATGCGGAGACAGGATCATCTGATCAGGGGTATGTGGAGACAGGATCATCTGATCAGGGGTATGTGGAGACAGGATCATAGATGAGGGGTATGTGGAGACAGGATCACATGATGAGGGGCATGTGGGGACAGGATCATCTGATCAGGGGTATGTGGAGACAGGATCATAGATGAGGGGCATGTGGGGACAGGATCATCTGATCAGGGGTATGTGGAGACAGGATCATAGATGAGGGGTATGCGGAGACAGGATCACATGATGAGGGGCATGTGGGGACAGGATCACATGATGAGGGGCATGTGGGGACAGGATCACATGATGAGGGGCATGTGGGGACAGGATCATATGATGGGGGCAGTGGGGACAGGATCACATGATGAGGGGCATGTGGGGACAGGATCACATGATGAGGGGCATGTGGGGACAGGATCACATGATGAGGGCATGTGGGGACAGGATCACATGATGAGGGGCATGTGGGGACAGGATCATATGATGAGGGGCATGTGGGGGACAGGATCACATGATGAGGGGCATGTGGCAACACGTGATGAGGGGTATATGGAGACAGGATCGTGAGAGGTATGTGGAGAAAGGATCATATGATGAAGGGTATGTGGAGACAGGGTCATATGATGAGGGGTATGTGGAGACAGGATCATATGATGAGGGGTATGTGGAGAAATGATCATATGATGAAGGGTATGTGGCGGCATGTGGATGAGGATATGATGAGGGGGTATGTGGAGACAGGATCATATGATGAGGGGTATGTGGAGACACAGGATCACATCATGGCAGGTAAAGACAGGATCGCAAGATGCGGGGTATGTGAGACAGGACCATAAATGTGGGGTATGTAGTGATAGAATCGTACAAGGTGGTGTATAGGGTGACAGGATCATACGATGTAGGGAGTTATGGAGACAAGATCATACAATGCGAAGTATGTAGAGATAGGGCCATATGATGTTGGGTCTATGGAAACAGGATCATCAGTGTGGGTAATGTGGAAACAGGAGTACACAATTTGGGGTATACGACGGCACGATTACTCTATGTGGGGTATGTGGTAACAGGATCATACAGTGTGGGGTATGTGGAGAGAAATCATGCAATATAGGGATATAGGGGGGACAGAATCATAGAATGTGGGGTACGTGGATATAGGGTCATGCAAGGTGAGATGTGTGGAAACCGGATTATTGATGTGGGGCATGTGGTGATAGGATCATACAATGTGGCGTACGTGGTGATCGCATCGTACAATGTGGGACATGTGGAGGCAGGATCATACAATGTGAGGCATGGTGGAGGGGTGGGATGGGTCCGGTGGAGGCTGTTTGTTCTCCCCATACTGGCCGATGAAGGAGCCATCCTCGTTGAAGCGGATGGGGTCATCGCCGTACTCAGCCAGACTGTCTGTCTCATCTCCCAGAGGTATTTTCTCCCCTTCCGGACCCTTGGGCACTCCTGCATTGACTCCGTTCTTGGCACTGAAAAAGGTGACGAAGGATTGATGAGCTTACCATCCTTGGCCATTATAACAGTGAGTGCTACACCACGTAATGTGTGAAGCTGTCCTTTAGTGTGTCCATCGCATATTTCATTGATTTCCAGTACTGTACACCCATTTTACTGTTCTATATAGTAGCATATTTCATATCACTTTATTACTGCATTCAGCCCACTATCGTCAGTGTTGGCATGCTTTCCCTTCACATGACTGATGATTAAGAAAGAAAAACAACCAATGGATCCAAAACTTTGATTGGGAATATAATGGCACTTGTACGTACTCAATCCCTAAGTTGAGGTAGCACTTCTGACCATCTCCAGCACACAGTCTGGCACAATGCTATGGTTAAACGTTCATGCATGTCACGTACCAAGCTTCGCCTTCTGTGTCAAAACCAAGGCTGTATCCAGGCTCCACGTCTAGCTAGAGTTGGCCAGGAGTGACAGCACGTATTCATCCTAATGCCAGCATGGCGCCAATGAGCCGCCTGTCCATTTCAAGCTTTCTCTCCTAAGCAGTCCTCACACAGGGAGCACAGAAACAAAAACTGACATCGCTGAGACAGTCTGCTGATGACAGATCAACCAACACCAGAAACAAATTCCAGACCTGTCTCACTACTCCATTACTGCAGCATCGTCACTAAGAACCAGCGACGACTGTTCAGCTGTGCCAGACCTACCTGCAGACACCAGATAAACATCTGGCCTGACGTCAGACTGCCAGGGTTGGACTGACCTTTGTGTTCCATCCCAAAATAACTGAAAAATCTGCTAAAGATTTGAGGCAAACTTTCACCAAACCTGTGACATGCTCATTTAAACTTGTTTTTACTGTTTTCTATACTAAGAATAAGATCAACAGAGACTAATATTCGCACTCCAGCCTACAAACTCTCACCATGATTACAAACCTTTACAAACAATACCAGTTACAGTACAGTCACATTCACAATTCAACATAAATAGCAGTTTATTCAGTTCACCAAGTGTAGCTACACAGATGATAAACAATTTGCTTTCAGCTGCTCTTCAAGGGTCTCTCTGTGTGCATGAAAATGAGTTCTGATATGAATATGCTGTGAGGCAGCCAACAGGGAGATTTCTGAAACTTGAAAGTTACCCCATCATCTGGTGTGAGATGTCACGTGTCAGGTGTCATGTCTGTTTGTTGAAGGAACTCTCTGCAGAAACACAGCAGGAGTTATACACCGTGGACACCACAACAGACACTTACTTCTTGGGGGGTTCATTGAAGAGAGCAGCAGATCCATCCACCGTGTCCTTTTCAGGGGGGACTGCAACATGACCATGGGTCATATTCTGCTTACTCTTGCACTCCTTTTGCCTCTCATTCTCACATTTATATGTATGCATGTGGTTAGATAGTGTGTGCCTGTGTGCACATATACATACACAAACTCACAACATATGAACACATACACACACACACACACATGCATACACATGCATGCATGCACACACACACACACACACACACCACACACACACACATACACACACCACACCACACCCACACCACACACCCACCCCCCTACATATGCAACATGTAGACCGACATCCATCTCTCCATCCTCCCTCCCTTTCTCCCCTCCTTCCTCGCCCTTCCTCTCCCCTCCCTTCTCCCATTGATAAATCTGTATAACTTTTGAAAATCCCAAGTTTAAAACACTGGGCACTGCTCTACAAGCTTGAAGGGTTCGCATGTTGGTGTAGCACATGCAGACAAAGAAATGATGATAAATATGGGTCTATATGCCTTTGGTTATTTGGCAGGGATTGGAGCAAACATCAAACTATGTCTAAGTTAAAACAGATGACTTTAAAAGGCACACTTGCATTTATGAGGAAGGGGATGCACACACACACACACACACACACACACACACACACACACACACACACATACACACACACATACACACACGCACACACACACACACACACAATGCACACACACACACACACACACACACACACCACACACAGAGAAATTTATTGCCTTCAGTCCCACTGATTCCTATTTTTACTTAGGACAATTGAAAGCTGATAGTTCATAGGGTTTCCCCCCGATCCTCCTCTCCTCCCCCCTTACACCTCCCCTCCCTAGCCACCCATAATTGCAAAGACTTTCCCCACCGACTGGTAGTAAATTTCAAGACTGGAAATTTTGCAATCATGGAAATTTCTGACAGCACTTCGGCCCATGTTGACCATGTCCAAATTCTGTGTCTATCTAGACTGTGCAACTAGCTCAGCATTTCGAGGTCTAGACTGTGCAGCTTGCTCAGCGTTTTGAGTCGAGACTGTGCAGCTTGCTCTGCGTTTTGTGTCTAGACTGTGCAGCTTGCTCAGCTCAGTTTTGAGTCCACTGTGACTGTGCAGCTTGCTCAGCATTTTGAGTCTAGACTGTGCAGCTTGCTCAGCATTTTGAGTCTAGACTGTGCAGCTTGCTCAGCGTTTTTGAGACCAGACTGTGCAGCTTGCTCAGCATTTTGAGTCTAGACTGTGCAGCTTGCTCAGCGTTTTGAGACCAGACTGTGCAACTAGCTCAGCGTTTTGAGTCTAGATTGTGCAGCTTTGCAGCTCAGCGTTTGAGTCAAGACTGTGCAGCTTGCTCAGCGTTTTGGGCCTAGACTGTGCAGCTTGCTCAGCGTTTGAGTCTAGACTGTGCAGCTGCTCAGCGTTTTGAGCCTAGACTGGGCAACTTGCTCAGCGTTTTGAGTCTAGACTGTGCAGCTTGCTCAGCGTTTTGAGTCTAGACTGTGCAGCTTGCTCAGCATTTTAGGTCTCAGACTGTGCAGCTTGCAGCAGCGTTTGAGCCTAGATTGTGCATCTTGCTCAGCATTTTTAGAGTCTAGACTGTGCAGCGTGCTCAGCATTTTGTGTTAGACTGTGCAGCTTGCTCAAGCATTTGAGTCTAGACTTCTGCAGCTGTGAAGACTGCCAAACCAGTGTTTGTAGCTTTTATCTTGTTGCCAAATTTTTGTTGAAAATGCAGTTGCCTTTCCATTCTTACCACCATCTCATGACTAATTGTTAAGGAAAAGAAAAATTACAGATGCGTATATAATTCAAACAGAAAGAAAGCAATTTGATATTCTATTTATTTAAACATGCCCATAAAGGGTAATAATTAACAAGAAAGCAAACAATGTGACCACTAAATCTGTTATCATGTTTTCAAAAACAATCACACAAAAAGCGACTAGCACTGTCTTTCTACTCCCATCCTCTCTATCCCCTTCTTTTCGCAGTCTGTTTGAGCGAAACACGTTTAGAGTTTTGGTGGATGTGGAAAGTAAGATTTCATCAGCTTTTGAAAAAATCCAAGACTTTTGAAGAGCTTGGGTCTGACCGCGTGACGTTTCCCCAGCAAAGTCCCCTCCACTTACAGGGGATTTCTTGCAAGTTTTCCAGGCACATGTGTGTGAACACTGAATCAGTCCGTTTCCTGCCCCATCAATCAATTTGCTTTAACAGCTCTTGAACGATGGGAACAGATTTACAACCATTTCAACAACCGGGTCCCATTTACTTTGCACCAGGCGCCACAAAACAAAGCAGTCAACAGGGTCCCGTTCACTTCTACAACGAAGCAAACTTGTCTACATGGTCTAGTTTACTATACTTCTCTTCGGGCAGGAATAGATCTGTTGGTGGAGCACGGGACTCGTGATCCTGGGGTTGGGGTTCGAATTTGGGGCGTTACGGAGGGGATTTTCCCTCGGAGTTAAACATTGGTTCTGACTCCATTTCCCCCATACAGTCCTTCGAAATGAGAGACTATAACCGAGGGTTCCGTGTGTGAACGCACGCACAACTTCTGCACACGCTAAAAAATCCCATCACAAACTTTCGGAAGGAGAAGGCCAGTTGGCTGTTGGTATGGATGACACGTTACACATAGCATGCCCCTTCCCCGAAAGATGGAGTATGGCTCCTTAATGGCGGGATGAAAAACACAATCGGCGTACACACCACACTCCAATGCCTGTCCGCACAGTATCAGTGTCTGTACACAGAAAGAAAGAAAGAGAAAGAAAGAAAGAGGGATTCTCTTCACAGCCTGGGGCCGACGAGAGGACATACCTCACAATTACATGTCCATTCAGCAGATTCAC
>JADBJO010010274.1:0-10000 GCA_016801955.1 Conus betulinus
TTAATACACACACATTACCTGAAACAAGATGATTGCATAGCTTGCATCTTAAAACAAGGTAAAACGTAGGTAAAACAAAATCATAGAAAACTTATGAGGAGCTTTAAGGATGTGGCTAAGGTTCTGATTTGTAACTTAGCTTTATTTTTAAGAACGTAACTTATGTATTTGGGTATTTCACACGTCTCTTTCTATCATACATGTATACTGTTTTTGTCACCAAATCTAAGCCCAAAATGTCACAATTTGCCAAATAAACTGAACGTTGTCAGACAGAGATCGTGTTAACCTGAATACTGTATGTGGCTCATTATCACGACAGGTGGGAAAACCTTCCTGAAATGTTTTTTCATTGAAATGCCCTGTCAAATTTTTGAAAATCATTTTGGAGCGTGACATCTAGAACCAGTAAGAAAAATTGATGGAGGAAAATGTTGGATGGGTCAGACATATGGTGAAAAACAGAAATGTCATATCTTGAATCTCTGGACAATGTGAAACTGATGATGGCTAACGATGGAGTAGGTGTGTGTTGCTTGCTCTGGCACCAGTATTTCCAGGCCCCACCCCGACCCCCCCCCCGTCCCTCTGTTTTCCCTCAGGGAAATGGCTGTTCTTTGACTGGTCAAGTCTCTGGGATCCCATGTGCTGTCCGATGATCCCTTTCTCCAGTTTACCCATGCGACTTTCTGTGTTTGCACCAGCTCGTTCCACCTCAGCTTTGCCGCCAAAAAGGGAATCAGTGTTCTTTTGTCATACACAGAGCTTTCTGGCCACAAGGTCAAAAACAGCACCCAAACTGGGAGAAACTGGGTGATTTGTTCAAGTGCCATGGCTGAAAATTCATGCTTCCATCATCAGTTACACAAGAATTTGTTTTTCGCAAAATAATCTCCTTTTACAGAGTAGAGTATTCATGCCTACGTTATGTCTGTCATACTGAAAATGCATTGCTATTTCTTTTTATTACGAACAGGATCTCAATGTTTGGGTAATAGTGTTCATATTCAGAGTGCAGTGTTCCATTACAAATAGAACATTCATACCAGAGAAATATGTGTTTTGCGAACACCTCGTGAAATATATTTCATTTCAAGTAGAGGGCCACGCCATGAAAAAGTGGAATGACGTGATAAGAGAAAACAAAAGAGATCGTTTATAGAAATCAAGTAGAATGAAAATTGAGAGAAATTCATGGAAGAACAGCAAGATGATAATTGATAATTGTGTTGTTGAAAGTGTGAATTCGTATGTGTCAGTTTAATATGTGCTGAGATCGCTATTTGAAATATCTCATTTTAAGTAGAGACTGTACAACAAGAAATAAGGAATGGACATGGCTGGGGAAAAGATATCGTTCATGGAAGTTAGTTAAGTTAAGCAGGATAACATTCGGATAAAGAGATGGTTTAGGGAAGTAGAGAGCAAGAAGTGTAGTGTTTTTAATAAAAATATTGTTACAGGTGATACTCTTTGATCCATATTTGCTGTTTTATTTAAATTATAGGAAATCGCTTGTCAATGCGTTTTTCTTTTCAGTAAACACAGAAATGAAAGTGTGAGCCTTGTACTTGAAGGTGTGTTTCTCTTCTGTATGTGTGCGCACAACTGACGTTTTTTAACTGACAGTTGTTTTCACCATGCATCAAAGTAAAGCACTCATGACTTCTGTTTGTTTGTGTTTGTTTTTTTCATTTTGAGTCAGCTGTTCAGTCAATGGTTTTAGGGGCAGCATTTATTGTCTGAGTCAACCATCATTCTGGACTGGAGCATACAGACAAGTAATAGAACCGAAAAAACGGCACATAAACGATGACTGAAAAAGAAAAGAAAAGTGAATTACATTGTTGTTTGTTTGCTTGCCTTTTTAACAATCGTCATGTCTGATGATCTGATAATGAAAAGAAAGTGATAGGCAGTGACATCGGACCTGTTGATTTGAAGTCCACCTGGTGGTGACATCAGACCTGTTGATATGAAGTCCACCTGGCAGTGACATCAGACCCTGTTGATTTGAAGTCCACCTGTAAATCAACGTATCCTCTCAGAATGAGGCATCGTTTTTTAATTATCACCATGTTGTTGTGACCTTGACCATGACTTCAAATTATAACAACCTCCAACTGGATCTACGGCCTCGTCGTATGTCGTTGACACTGAAATTTAGGAAAGCTTGATGTAAAATCCAAGCCCTGTCATGTCTCAAGTTTATCTATGATGCTATGTTTTTGTTCTGTGCCCTCTCCTTTTATGTCAGTATAAATGTTTCCCGCACGATGAGCATCCTGAGTTTGAAAATCAGATGCAAGACCAAAGGTCTATATGCTCCCAAGCTTTTCCTGCCGTGTCATGTTCTGATCTTGATTTGGAATCCTCATAATGTCTTTGCTGTCGTCTTGACCAATCAATATACAACGAGGACTAGAAGACATGTAAGCTTTCTTTTTTCACCACCAGTTTTACCCGTCATTCTGTTTGGACTGTCGGACATGATAACAACATCGCAAAGGGGTACAAATCAACAGATCTCAAGAAGATATACCCCACTCTGCAAGTTTGTTTTTTCTTTTTTCTGCACCGTGAATCTACTGACATGATGTCCGTGTTATTAGTTTATCATTGATACACACACATTACCTGAAACAAGATGATTGCATAGCTTGCATCTTAAAAACGTAGGTAAACGTAGGTAAACAAAATCATAGAAAACTTATGAGGAACTTTAAGTATGTGGCTAAGGTTCTGATTTGTAACTTAGCTTTATTTTTGAAGAACGTAATTATGTGTTTGGGTATTTTCACACGTCGTTCGTCGTTCTATCATACATGCATACGGTTTTTTGCCACCAATCCCAACCAAAATGACACAATTTTCCAAATAACTGAACGTTGTCGGACTGAGATCGTGTTAACCTGAACACTGTATGTGGCTCTTATCACAACATGTGGGAAAACCTTCCTTATATGTTGTTCATTGAAATCGTCCTATCAATTTTTTGAAAATCATTTTGGAGCGTGACATCTAGAGCCCAGTAGAAATTGATGGAGGAAATTTTGGATGGGTCAGACATATGGTGAAACAGAAATGTCATATCTTAAATCTCTGGACAATGTGAAACTGATGATGGCTAACAATGGAGTAGGTGTGTGTTGCTTGTTCTGGCACCAGTATTTCCAGACCCCACCCCGACCCCCACCCCCGTCCCTCTGTTCCCTCAGGGAAAATCACTGTTCTTCGACTGGTTTAGTCTCTGGGATCCCATGTGCTGTCCGATGATCCCCTTTCTCCAGTTTACCCATGCGAAGTTTCGGTGTCTGCACCAGCTCGTTCCACCTCGGCTTTGCCACCAAAAAGGGAATCTGTGTTCTTTTGTCATACACAAAGCTTTCTGGCCACAAGGTCAAAAACAGCACCCAAACTTGGAGAGACCGAGTGATTTGTTCAAGTGCCACGGCTGAAAATTCATGCTTCCATCATCAGTTACTCAAGAATTATTTTTTTTCGCAAAATAATCTCCTTTTACCAGAGTATTCATGCCTACATTATGTCTGTCATACTGAAAATGCATTGCTCTTTCTTTTTATATGATGAACAGGATCTCAATGTTTGGGTAATAGTGTTCATATTTATAATGCAGTGTTTCATTACAAATAGAAATTCATACCAGAGAAATATGTGTTGCGAACACCTTGTGAAATCATGGAGAACAGCAGATGATGATGATTGTGTTGTTAAAAGTGTTGAAATGAATTCGCACATGTCACATTAATATGTGCTGAGATCGTCTTTTGGAATATCTCTCATTTTAAGTAGAGACTGTACAACAAGAAATAAGGAATGGACGTGGCTGGAAAGAGATATTGTTCATGGAAGTTAAGCAGGATAACATTGGATAAGGAAGTAGAGGGCAATAAGTGTAGTGTTTTAATATTGTTACAGGTGATACTCTTTGATCCACATTTACTGTGTTATTAGTGAAATAAATTTCGTGTGTCAGCGTGTTTTCTTTTCAGTAAATTCAAAAATAAAAGTGTGAGCCTTACGCTTGAGGTGCGTTACTTTTTTTTGTAGTGTGCACACAACTAATGATTTTTAACTGACAGTTTTTTTCACCATCCAGCAGAGTAAGCACTCACATGAATTCTGTTTCTTTGTTTGTTTGTTTGTGTTTTTTTTTTTTGAGTCAGCAGGTTGGTCAATGGTTTTAGGGACAAGATTAACTGAGTCAACCGTCATTCTATACTGGAGCATACGGACAAGTAATAGAACCGAAAAAAAAATCTGCACATATACGATGACTGAAAAAGAAGTGAATTAAATGCTTTTTTGGGTATTTTTTAACAATCGTCATGTCTGATGATCAGATGAAACGAAATGAAAAAGAAATCATAGGCAGTGACATCAGACCTGTTGATTTGAAGTCCACCTGGTGGTGACATCAGACCTGTTGATTTGAAGTCCACCTGGCAGTGACATCAGACCTGTTGATTTGAAGTCCACCCATTTGCAGTGACATCAGACCTGTTGATTTGAAGTCCACCTGGCAGTGACATGAGTCCACCTGTTGATTTGAAGTCCACCCAGCAGTGACATCACACCTGTTGATTTGAAGTCCACCTGGCAGTGACATCAGACCTGTTGATTTGAAGTCCATCTGTAAATCAACGTATCCACTGGGAATGAGGGATCGGTTTAAATATCACCTATGTTGTGACCTTGACCTTGACTTCAAATTATAACCTCCAACTGGATTCACTGCCTGGACGTATGTCGTTGCCACTGAAAGTCAGGTAAGCTTGATGTAAAATCCAAGTCCTGTTATGCCTCAACTTTATCTATGATATAATGTTTTGTCCTGTGCCCTCTACTTTTAATGTCAATATAAATGCTTCCCGCACGATGAGCATACTGAGTTTGAAGATCAGATGCAAGACGAAAGGCCTATCATGCTCCCAAGCTTTTCCTGTCGTGTCATATTTGATCTTGATTTGGAATCCCCATAATGTGTTTGCAGTCATTTTGACCTATCAATATACAAATACGACAAGAAGACGTGTAAGCTTTTTTTCACCACCAGTTTTACCCATCATTCCGTTTGGACTGTTGGACATAATAACAACTTTGCAAAGGGTACAAATCAACAGATCTCAAGAAGATATACCACTCTGCAAGTTTGTTTTTCCTTTGTCTGCCCCATGAAGCAACTGACATGATGTCCTTGTCATTAGTTTATCATTAATACGCACATTTCCTGAAACAAGATGAGTACATAGCTTGCATTTTAAAACGTAGGTAAACAAAATTATTGCAGAAAAGTTATGAGGAGCTTTAAGAATGTGGCTAAGGTTCTAATTTGTAACTTAGCTTTATTTTTGAAGAACGCAATTATGTGTCTGGGTATTTCACACGTGTTTCTATCATACATGTATACTGTTTTTGTCACCCAAATCCAAGCCAAAATGACACAATTTGCAAAATAAGCTGAACGTTGTTGGACAGAGATCGTGTTAACCTGAACACTGTATGTGGGCTCATTATCACGACACGTGGGAAAACCTTCCTGAATGTTTTTCATTGAAATTGTCCTCTCAAATTTTTCAAAATCATTTTGGAGCGTGACATCTAGAACCAGTAAAAAATTGATGGAGGAAATTTTAGATGGGTCAGACATTTGGTGAAACAGAAATGTCATATCTTGAATCTGGACAATGTGAAACTGATGATGGCTAACGATGGGAGTAGGTGTGCGTTGCTTGCTCTGGCACTGATATTTCCAGACCCCACCCTGACCCCCACCCCATCCCTCTGTCCCCTGGGGAAATGACTGTCCTTTGACTTGTTAAGTATCTGGGATCCCGTGTGCTGTCTGATGGTTACTTTCTTCAGTTTATTCATGCAAGTTTCTGTGTTTGCACCAGCTCGTTCCACCTCGGCTTTGCCGCCAAAAAGGAAATCTGTGTTCTTTTGTCATACACAGAGCTTTCTGGCCACAAGGTCAAAAACAGCACCCAAACTGGGAGAGATCAGGCGATTTGTTCAAGTGCCACGGTTGAGAATTCATGCTTCCATCATTGGATACACACAAAAATGTGTTTTTTGCAAATATAATCTGAAAAAAGCTGAACAACGTCTAAAAAAGATGATGTTTACTGAAATCAAACACAGCTTGTCACGACTTCATGCAGACAAGGGGAGAAAGTTGTTGTCATTTACTGGAGACAGAAATTCTTCTGACATAGCCCCACGCCCTCGAGTAGCGTTTTTCCTGTGGGGAATTCAATGTCAAAGCATATTGCTCATTCTACCTGTTCTGACTCCGGATCTTGAAGCTTATCATCTCTTTGCTGAACAAGTTCACCTCCTTGCCATTTCTTCCCCAAGAGCAGTCATGTAGCTTATCATTGTCCTGAACCAACCAGTACAACAGGCGGTATAAGTTTCGTTTTTCTAACAAGCGCCTAAAATGTCCAGTGAGTTATTGTGTGAAGCTGTAGGAACAGACACAGTCACCTCCCTGCCCATTTCCCAGTCAACTTCATGAATCATGCGTGCTGTGTTATGTAATTAACACAGTACAATCAAACGTTTCCGTGCGTGTTGTGTTATGTAATCAACACAGTACAATCAAACGTTTCCTGAGTAGGTTTACTTCCTGGCCAGTTCCAAACGTGAAGGGTTTTTTTTTAACCAAAGATAACACAACTTAGTGACAAGATCAATCTAAGTGTCTGTGAGATGGGAAAATGGTTCCATGAATTCAGAACAGTTCTCAGTTTTTGAACCAAACAAAGATCATTTTCAAGCCAGACACGATCATTTTGGACCAGACAACATGAGTCCTATTGCCAGTTCAGATTAACCATGTCACAATATATCTGAAACATCCTTTTTCCTAGAACACCACAAGTATAACCAAACTGCTAAATACTACAACTATAAAACTGTTGAACTCCTTTGTGATTTTATATCCTCCTTCTCCCCAAAAATGGGGCTTCTGACGTACTTGCCAAAGCCCCCTCCCCCCTCCCTCAATTTTCATCTATCTCATCGTCTGGGGCCATACTTACATGTCGGTAACGGGGAAGTGATCTACTACCTCGTTGTAAGCTCGAAGGTCCGTTACTTGCAGAACCATATGTTGAAAGTAACCTTTAACCTCGTGGTTTGCAGTGGGTGAGGGATGGATAACGTACAACGAGGACAGAGCATGAGTTCGCCCTAGGTGAGATCCAAACAAAGCCATTGGACACGTTCAGTGATTACGACCTTCACGCAAAGTTAAGATTTCGTCGTCACAACATTTTCCAGCTGACAGACACTCTCCGAGAAGACATTGAATTTGATTAGCACAGACTGAGACACGAACGCGGTCCCCTGCTCTACAAGTGTGTCTGTAGCTCCCAAGTTCATCTGCTATGATAGTTGGCTTAGCTCTTAGCTGGTGTGTGGTGTGTGTGTCGGGGGGGGGGGGGGGGGGGTAGGCCAAATCTGTCTTCATGCCTGTCTGTGTCACTGTTACTTTGTGTCAGTGTGTGTGTGTGCGTGTGTGTGTGTGAGTGTGTGAGTGTGATTTCATCATGTTTTTTTGGCCTTTTGATAGTTTTATCAAATTTTGTTTTAGTTAAGCTGCTTTTTCAGTCTTTGTGTGTGTCTACGTCAGCATGTTTGTGGGCATGCGCAGAAGGTTGGCAGTTATTCAAGACATGTGCAGAAGAAGGGAATCCCTTTTTTTATCTGACCTTCACCCTTTGCTTTCTAGATACTTCATAGGTAGACACCGAGACAAAACACAGATGATATAGGTATGGATTTAGAATGCGCTGAACCCACAGGATTTGTACCCAGGAGTTAATCTCGGTGTAGAAGTAAGTTTACCGACGACATATAAGTAATGCCCATGATCTGTGAATCTGTTGTCTCCTACGAAGCACAAGAAGAAATGACTGGTCCTGTTCTGGAGCTATGCCAGTTAAGTGCTAATGTTGAATGCATGCTCCACCAATCAGTGTTCAAAGTGTGTACGAATATACTGCATGTGACACATTTGCCTTCATAGCGGAAGAGAGCATACCTCTCAAATTGACTATTTCTCTGTGCATCACCTTCATTGGGCAGATTTTGGGGATGGCCTCAGTGAACTCTTCATGATGATCGGCACGCTTGTCTGTACAAAAGCGAAGGATAGTCCACGTTTGTCGATAGGGACAAGTTGTACAATTAATGTGTGTGAAAGGAATCTGTGATTTATCCATATCTCAAAATGCCTGAGAGGAAAATGGCAGCACAGATTTGTCGTTTAGGAAAGGTGGATTCAGTGAAGGCAAAAACACATCCAAATGGATCTTCTTCTTCTTCCGCTTAACGACGAGCATCAACATGTTTATGATTTTGTCGGTTTGCGGCAGGTCGCAAAATTGGAGCACCAGTTTCACCATTGCATT
The DNA here is from genome assembly GCA_016801955.1 of Conus betulinus. Lineage (NCBI taxonomy): Eukaryota > Metazoa > Mollusca > Gastropoda > Neogastropoda > Conidae > Conus > Conus betulinus. The sequence goes on from JADBJO010010274.1 coordinate 8,442, forward strand.
GCTGAGAGCACCCCCACCCGCACCCCTCAAGCAAAGCAAAGCAAAGCAGCAAGCAAAGCAAAAACAAAATAAAACAAAGTTTCGAAAAAGAAAAAGAAAAATGAAAAAGAAAAAGAAAAATTTATGCTGGTCTAACTCCATGATCTAACCAGTTAGGTTCAGTCAGGGGGCCCTGATAATGGTGTCTGTTCCCGCATACAACCCTTACCTTCTGCCCTAACTTATGAACCTTTAACCAGTTTTATCAGTAGGACTGGGGGAAGTCCTGGAATGGAGGAGGGGTTTGGGATGAATGAAAGGTGTTTTTTGCAGTATTAGAGAAAGGATGCCTTTATGGACTTTGAAGGTCCAATACCTTAGCTGTCACAATCGTCTGTGGCAGTGCACTCCTGTCCGGGAGTGCTGTGCAGGATAGGATGTCATAACTACAATGCACTCCTGTCTGGAGGGCTGTGCAGGATAGGATGTCATCACTGCAATGCACTCCTGTCTGGGAGTGCTGTGCAGGATAGGATGTCATCACTGCAATGGACTCCTGTCAGGAGGGCTGTGCAGGATAGGATGTCATCACTGCAATGCACTTCTGTCCAGAGGGCTGTGCAGGATAGGATGTCATCACTGCAATGCACTCCTGTCCGGAGGGCTGTGCAGGATAGGAGTCATCACTGCAATGCACTTCTGCGGGAGGGCTGTAGGATAGGATCCATCACTGCAATGCACTCCTGTCCGGGAGGGCTGTGCAGGATAGGATGTCATCACTGCAGAGCACTCCTGTCTGGGAGGGCATTACAGGATAGGATGTCATCAATGCAATGCACTCCTGTCTGGGAGGGCTGTGCAGGATAGGATGTCATCACTGCAATGCACTCCTGTCTGGGAGGGCTGTGCAGGATAGGATGTTATAACTGCAATGGACTCCTGTCTGGGAGGGCTGTGCAGGATAGGATGTCATCACTGCAATGCACTCCTGTCTGGGAGGGCTGTGCAGGATAGGATGTCATCACTGCAGAGCACTCCTGTCTGGGAGGGCATTACAGGATAGGATGTCATCACTGCAGAGCACTCCTGTCTGGGAGGGCATTACAGGATAGGATGTCATCACTGCAGAGCACTCCTGTCTGGGAGGGCATTACAGGATAGGATGTCATAACTGCGGATGTTGTTTTGTCCTGGAGCTCATCTGTTGCCTGATGGTCTGCGGTGGGTTTTTGAGAGCATCTCCAGGTGAACTCTCGTTTTCTTTGGTTTTGCGGTACCGGCGACTTTGACAAGTCCATCATAGAGGGTACGGGCATGGAGAGGGAGTAATAAATGAAATCGCCGCCAGAGCTCTGTGTGTGTGTGTGTGTGTGTGTGTGTGTGTGTGTGTGTGTGTGTGTGTGTGTGTGTGTGTGTGTGTGTGTGTGTGTGTGTGTGTGTGTGTATGTGTGTGTGTGTGTGTGTGTGTGTGTGTGTGTGTGTGTGTGTGTGTGTGATGAGGCGAAAGCGTTACAATATCTTGTGAGCTTGTGCATCAACATCAACAAGAGTAGACGCATTCTCTTTTAACTTATTTTCAT
>JADBJO010010274.1:15000-20000 GCA_016801955.1 Conus betulinus
GCGTGAGGTCGTTGTGAATAGCGCCTGCTGTGACTCAAAACGTGACACGCACGCATATAAAACACTGTGATCAATACCGAAATGTAACAAAGATATACACATAAGGCGCAAACAAAGGTCAATTTTGATTCATCCCCTCCTTAATCTTTTAAAAATCCCATGGGGGGTTCTTTACTCTGGCATCAATTCAAAGCTTATATATTTCATTATCTGTAATGCTTTCAGCTGGTGCAACCAATCAAGCACGTTTTTTCTGCGCACAATACTGATTTTGCAGGTTTACTCACTGCAAGTGTCCGCACACACTCTCTCTGTGGTGTCCGGAACTGGCTTCCTCTGTGCGGGGATCCCATACATGCCCACTACATATCACAACTACTGCCGGCCATCCACCTTAGTGCCCGATCTCCAGTGTCTTCTTTCCTCTACCGCACGGGGAGTTCGGCCCAGGGCTTGAGTAGTACCGGTCAATCAACTACAATTCACATACTTCTGTATGTGTTAGGCCTCTGCCTTTATCAATGGGCACAGTCCGCCTCTTCTTCATCTAAATCATCTGTTTCCATTCTCAGAGTGCGCACCGATACAGGTCAACGCCTGTTATATTCAAATCGCGTGAACAGTGTTAAAAATTTCACTCAAACCCTGGGCCACGTTCAGTCAATACGCTCCCTTGTGTCACACGACTAACCTATAGTGTAACGCACGAATCAATAATCTTTTTGTTAATCTGTACTGTCTCATGTAATCGCGTAGCATACGAAATATCGCTCCGCATTACAAAGCTGGAATTGTCTCATCAAACTGCTTGAATTGATCTGAAACTTTAAAACTGCAATAACTTGAGAACAGACCACCGGCTAATACAAGCACCTGGGTTGTTTGTGCTCGGCGTTTTCTCGAAAGCGGAGATTAATCAGTCAGAAAAACGGAGGACTTCTTTCCGTCCCCACCCCCCACCCATGTACTCACCCCCTCCCCCCCCCCCCCTCCCCCTCATTTTTGTCCTTTTATTTCTAATCCATAAAGAGTGTCCGGGTGGTTTCGAATATCATCTTCTTTCGCAGTACCCATCAGATGTGGCCTGAAAGAGCTTCGAAGAGAAGTCCTACGTCTGGCGCCTTTCAGCCAGAGCAGGCGTGCGCGGGGGTAAAAACTCTAGATGAAATCTAAACAAAACAAACAAACAAAAGACAAAAACAGTATTGCCATTATCCCTCTCAGAAACGTCCGTCTGTTGGCAGTCATCGCCACAAAGTTCTTGAATCCGGTAGGTTTGATGAAGTGTTTCAAAGAAAAAAAACAAGGGAGGTTAGCACAGGAAATGCGTATGTTGTCGAGCAGTTCAGTTTCCTTATCTCTGAAGGACATATTGCACATGCTGCCACTGAGATCAAGCAAATTCATGATCTTCAGGGAAGCATTCTTCAGTTCACGGCCTTCTACGGAATGGTCTGTTAAATATGTTTTGTAGCACACTGTGTCGGGTAAGTCGGAAATCTATCAGATTTACTGAGAGAAGATATCCAGCCTTCCAGGGACACCTTGAAGTTTGCTGAACAACACATTCTACAGTACCACTGCACAGTTTATGGACGGGGACCTAGGGGCTGGTTTAGGATCAGACAAAGAAAATGGGGGCCTAGAGATGAGAGGAGAGAATACAGGTAGAATATTAGAGGGAAGAACAATCATTATTGAGGGAAAAAAAGTGAAAGAATGGAATATTATTATCGCATCATACTTTTATTTAGTAAACAATGTTGTACACACTACACACACACACACACACACACACACACACACATTTATAACGCATACACACACAGCACGGGCATAATTTGGCCAGGAACCGCTTTTAACGAATAGCCGTTACAACAGAACATACAGACATGAATCAACTTCAGTCTAATGTGTATTTTGCTCTTGTGGGCGTAGCAAGCCGGCATTGAGGAATTGTCACGAAGGGCTGGTCAGAAGCCAGTGCCTGCCATGCACTTTGTAAGTAGGAAGTGGGGCTGGACAAAGCTCTCTTTGACATTGCAAGTGTCGTACATCACCATGAGACTTGGAGCGAACGACTTCAAACAGCTGGGTAACTGAGGAACAAGGGGACTAACTGAGCAGAAAATGATAGGGCGGCTCAGAATCAAACCTATCCGGGAGTTGTCGTTAATGGCCAAAATACGATTAGGGGCAAAATAGCTAGCAAGTGAGTAGGGCCTGCTACTTTGATGTGCTTGGCAAATGAACTCAACACTAACATCGTGATGACGAAACAAGTCATATCAGTGATCATCTTTTGCTGAGATTATTCTAAAATGTAGCAACTTCGCCTTTTATGTCTTTATCTGCTTTGTATAGAAATGTGAATTGAACTTACACTTTGTCTTCTCTTGCACTAGTTTTCAAAAAACTTACACATTGTACAAAAGTAAACGGAGTTGTTCCAGACAAAAGAACTTGTACATATCCATGTGTACGTTCAGCTTGTATCTGAAAGTCTTCGTTTACGCTTGCATGCATTCGAGCGCGTGTGCGTGTGTGTTGGCGCGCACGTTCACACGCTGGAGTACGCATAGACATGCGTGCGTCGGCGTGTGTATGTTTGACGGTATGCAACAGTGGAGGTGGAAACAGGACAACAGTGGAGGTGGAAAGGGGGTGTGTGTGTGTGTGTGTGTGTGTGTGTGGAGCGGGGGGGAGGGGGGGGGGGAGTAGGGGAGGAGGGCGCGGGAGGATAGATGAAGGCGCGAGGATAAATGCAGGGAGTAGCGGGAAGAGGGGGACATGAAGACAAACTATGGGGGCCACCATGTCCTTGCTCCAGGTCGGGGTGAAGACGCCAGGTAAGGCGAGACATGGTGAGGACAGCCCAGTCATCCCTATCGGCCTCTATCTAACCTTCAGCCTGGCGGAGAGAAGCAGAACGCACCTGCAGCTCTACGACATTGCTGACCACACAATACTCTATCTTGTCTTCTACCGTCTTAATGTAACAAATCTGGAACGTCTAACATCATTTTGAGCTTGAACACAAATTCAACGCTTTCATCCCTTTTAGGTTATGGGGGATAACAGATGAAGAAAAGCAGTTCAAACTAAAGCATACACACGTGTGTGTGTGTGTGTGTGTGTGTGTGTGGTGTGCGTGCGTGCGTGCGTGCGTGCGTGCGTGCGTGCGTGCGTGTGTGTGTATGTGTGTGTGTGTGTGTGTGTGTTGTGGTGTGTGTGTGTGTGTGTGTGTGTGTGTGTTGTAAACGTAAATGCAAACGTGTCTTTGTGTATGGACACAAGATCTATTTGTGCACGTCAAGTACACAAACTGCAGATACAAAGTGATCGTGTTTTAATTCAAAGAAGATAAAAACTGGACAACAGAACAATATTTGTTGTTGAAATTTTGCGGTTTTGAAGAGAGAACCTCTTTATCCGCAAACATTAGGTTATAGATGTGATATAAAGACTTTATATTGTAAGACTAAGAACGGTGAATAGGTTTTCTTTTATATATCACTTCGGGGGCACTCAATCTAAAATGAGACTTATCACCAAAGGTGTTCAAAGTACAATCTGCACATAACCATTCGTATCTTTCAACACCATACTGTCTAGCTCTCTCAGTAGGCCTATATAGGAACTTTGTGATTACAGCATCAACATTTCACAACTTTGACAAGATGTATATCTTCAAAATTATTTTGTAAATGTCTTTAATAATGACACTTGAAATTTTGTACGGCTTCCCACCATAAAACGCTTGTAAATTCTCTTACAATATTTTTGACACTACAAAATACACCTCTGTAAATAAAAGATTGTTGTACACAACGCATTCATGCCCGCTCATCTACTTTTAAATTTCAGTCCAAGGCAAATGTTCGTGACTTGGAAATTACACATAAACCTATACATTTGAGTGAACCATTGATGTTGAGACGCTGGTGATACAATAGGAGATCAACCAAATAAATTCCGTATTTAATCGAAACAGAGATAGGACCAAAACCAGTTTTCTACATAGATTAAATGGGTCAGAATATTTTTATTTAATCTGGAATAATTCAAAATCTTCAATATTAAAAAAAGTTTCAGCTGCATCACATTCTTACAGCCCCAAACCTAACAACCCTGCAGTGTGACTAGATTACCAGTTGCTTGAAAAAGCGCAATATAAATTTCTTGTTGGTTAGTTTGAAAATGTCAACCAATCGGTCGAGTACAAACTTATGATGAAGAGTAAAATGGAACTGTCTATCCATGCTTCGTGTTTTTTTAAGAGCATGCTGTGTTGTTCTTCAAGATCAGTTAACCGTTTGTTCCAAAATAAAAGAGGTACACACAATTTGCCAAGACTACTGGGTTAAGTTATACCTCTGTAATTATAACAATCATGCTTATCATTATGACTCTTGTGAAAAGGTGCTGTCCATCCAATAGTGTAGTCTTTGGCTACATAGCACGTATTCAAAAGTCTAACCCAAGTTCTTTAATAAGGCTTGCAACATACATAAAATAAACATAGGATCGCTGTCCTTTAAATATTCATAACGTCTTTAAGTACACGTTAAGTACATTCCGAGAGATTTATTACTTTCAGATTGCTTTAATAGCAGTTTGGATTTCTAGAGGTGAAATGGTTGACTTCAGGAAAGAAACTTTAAATAGATTATGTAAAAGATTTGTTACTTGCAAATGGTGTCTGTCTGTCATTTTGAGATTTCGAAGATTATTACGCACCGTTTTCAAGATAGTTTGTCCAGCAAGCCATATTTAAGACTTCTTATATGGTTCTTAAGCTTCCACACCATGACTATTAAACTATTGTTGATAAAATCACTGGACTGAATGGCTACACAATGAAAGGGAAGGTACCTCAAAGCGCAACTTTCAGCAAATTCCCCCTGCATGATGTTAACCCAGTTTCCCAAAGGCACGTGTGTCTTAGTGTGTGTGCACACGAGCTTGACCTAAACTCACAACTCTATTTTTCTTTTTAT
>JADBJO010010274.1:25000-45000 GCA_016801955.1 Conus betulinus
CTCAGTGTCTCGCCTCCAGCTGCTGCGAGGTCGACCTCTCTTCCTCCTTCCATGCGGGTTCCAGGTCAGGGCTTGGTGTGTGTAAGCAATTGACGGTTGCAACAAGAATGACATCATCATCATCATGGGGGACCTTAACGCAAAGGTTGGAAATGATAACAGAGCGTAACAGAGCGTATGAGAGGACTATGGGCGTACATGGACTTGGAACACAGAATGGCAATGGAGAGAGAGACTGTGCGAGTTTTGTCAGCTGAATGGGCTTGTAATAGCAGGAACACTATTTCCCCATAAAGACATTCACAGGGCAACATGGGTATCAGCAGATGGAGGAGTGAGGAATCAAACTGACCATCCTTTGATCAGCAGACAGTGGAGATCGTCTGTACTAGACTGTCGAGTACAGAGGGGAGCTGATGCCAACAGTGACCACTTTCTGGTGAGCACTCGCATCAAACTGCGTCTCAGCTCACACAGAAATAACAACAAGGTCAAGCCGAGACTAGACGTTGAACGTCTGAACAATGAAGAGACAAGGAAGAAGTACTGCGAGACAGTAAGAGGCAAGCTGGAAGAGACCAGGAACGAGAGCGAAGACGTAGAGGGAGGTGTGGGAGCAGCAAAAGAATGCATATGTCAAGTCAGCGGAAAGAGGTGCTTGGTTTCAGAAAAGGGAAAAGCAAACATGGATCAGTGACAACAGCTGGAAACTCTTTGACGAAAGGAAAGGAATAAAGACGAAGATTGATAGTACCCACTCAGAGAGAATCAAAAACAGAATGAAGGAGGAATACAAGGAGAAGGACAAAGAGGTGAAGAAGAGTGTGAGGAAGGACAGAAGGGGGTGGACGTCAAGAGAAAGCAGAACGAGCACAGAATGCAGCGGAGAATGGAAGGCAGAAAGAACTGTACAGTATAGTGAAGCAGCTGACAGGACAGAGCACCAACCAAGCAAGCAGCAGCAGTGAAGAACAAGAATGGAGACTGTTGAAGAACAAAGACGCCAGGCTAGGAAGGTGGATAGAGCATTTCCAGGAAGTGCTCAACAGAAATGCGCCGGAGGAACCAGAAGAAGAAGAAGAGGAAGAGACAGAAGAGCTTGACATCTCAGTGGAAGCACCAACTATTCGGGAGATTAAAACAGCACTGAAGGCCCTCAGAGACGGAAAAGCACCTGGAGCAGACCAAATTTCATGCTCAAAGCAGACATTGAGCAAACCAGCCAAGAAACTCAAACGGACCTTTGACCTCATTTGGGAGAAAGAGACAGTTCCTACACAGTGGAAAAAAGGACTAATTTGCAAAATTCCGAAAAAAGGTAACCTTCAGGAGTGTGGCAAACTGGTGGGGAGTTACCTTGCTGCCACTGGCCAGCAAGGTGCTCAGCAGGATCCTTATCAGCAGGATACGGACAGGAGTGGATTCCTCACTCAGGAAAGAACAAGCTGGCTTCAGGACAGGCAGAGGAACTGTCAACCAGATATTCATCCTCAGGAATATTCTGGAATAAGTCAATGAATGGAATGCTACGCTGTACATCCATTTTGTCGACTTCGAAAAGGCCTTTGACTCCATACACCGTGACAGCCTTTGGATCATCATACGTCAGTATGGAGTCCCACAGAAACTGATCCGGATGGTCAAGACCCTTTATGAGGACTTCCAGTGCTCTGTAATTATGAAAATGAAACAACATACTGGTTCCCAGTGATGACCGGGGTGAAGCAGGGTTGCTGCATGTCAGGATTCCTGTTCTTGCTAGTGATTGACTGGGTCATGCGGAAAACCGTAGAGGGTGAGAGAGCCGGGATCCGATGGAACTTCACAACCATGTTGGAGGACTGGACTTCGCGGATGACCTCGCCCTCCTATCCTCAACAATGAACCACCTTCAGACCAAAAAGCAGCAAACTTGAAGACAATGCAGCCAAAGTTGGACTGAAGCTGAATGCTGAATGTCAAGAAGTGCAAAGCCATGAAAGCCAACAGCAGGAGTGACGATAAGCTGAAAGTTGGAGAAAGTGAGTAGTAGGAGGTAGAGAGCTTCACATATCTGGATGCAAACGTGACAAAGGACGGTGGAGGCACAGCTGATGTCAAGAAGAGAGTAGCCTTGCCAGCGCACAGATGAAGCGGCTATCAAACATCTGGCAAGCCAGCGACATAGGCAGAAAGACTAAAGCTTCCCTCTTCAAGAGCCTTGTCTTGTCCATCCTACTGTACGGATGCGAGACTTGGAAACTGACTAAAGGAGAGGAAGAAAAGCTTGACACCTTCCAGACCAAGTGTCTAAGGAGGATTTTCCAGATCCGATGGCAACAACATGTCTCCAATAAGACAGTTCTTGAGATGGCAGAAGCAGGAAAGATCAGCGAGGAGGTGAGGAGACGGAGGTGGAACTGGATTGGGCACATAATGAGGAAGGAGAGGAACGACGACTGTGCTGTGGCCCTTGGTTGGACACCAGAGGGAAGAAGGAAAAGAGGCCGACCGAAAACAACATGGCGGCGAATGGTGGAGAAGGAGAGAAACGGCGCAGGCTGGAAAACATGGGAGTGTTGTACGCCATGCAGCTGCAGAGCAAACACAGTGGAGGAGAATCGTCCAAGCCTTATGTGCCTCCTGGCACAGAGAGATTTAAGGTTAAGGTAAGGCTTGGTGTGTGGTGCTGGATGCTGGCTTCCTGAGGGTGTGTCCGATCCAGCCCCACTTCCTTCGCAGTATCTGCTTGGCCGGCCACTGGTTCCTGTCCCGCATGCTCCCACAGATCTTCGTTTCGGATCTTGTCCTGCCATCGGATGTGTAGATGCACCTCAGACAGGTGTTGAAGAATGTCTGAATCTTTTGGTGCATCGTCTGTGCTGTCCGCCATGTTTTGCATCCGCAGAGCAGAATTGACTTCACATTGGAGCTGAAGATGCAGAGTTTGGTTCTTATGCTGATTACTCCAGATGCCCAGATGTTCTTGAGCATGACGAAAGCTGCTCTTGCCTCGCTGATTCTGGCTATGACGTCTCGGTCCGTGCCTCCCTGTTGGTCAACCACGCTTCCCAGGTAGACGAAAGACTCCACCTCCCTGATGAGCTCTCCACCAACTGTGACTGATGTGTTGGCAGTGGTGGTGCTGATTTTCATCAGCTCGGTCTTCTTCCTGTTGATCATGAGCCCTGTCCCGGCTGATGTGGTCTCCAGGCGAGAGTTGTCGTCCTGCATCTGCCTGTGGCTGTGTGACAGGAGCGCCAAGTCGTCAGCGAAGTCGAGGTCGTCTCGGTCCGTGCCTCCTGTTGGTCAACCACGCTCCCAGGTAGACGAAAGACTCCACCTCCCTGATGGGCTCTCCACCGACTGTGACTGATGTGTTGGCCGTGGTGTTGAGTTGCGTCCAGAGTGTCCACTGTATACCGTTGTTCCTGCCTGTTGTAGTGGTCTTCATGATTCGGTCAATGACCAGGAGGAAGAGGAATGGCGACAGCAGGCACCCCTGCCAAACTCCAGTCTTCACCTCGAAACTTTCGGACAGCTTGCCGGCGTGGGCAATCCTGCAGTTCATGTCCTGGTAGGTGCAAAGGATGAGGGAGATGATCTTCTTGGAGACTCCGTAGTGCCTCATCAGCTTGCACAACTTCTCTATGTCCACACTGTCGAAGACTTTTTCATAATCTATAAAGCTGATGTAGAGAGGGGGGGGGAGTTCCACTCCGGCGACTGCTCCACGATGATGCACAGGCTGGCGACCTGGTCAGCACATGATTTGTTGTTCTGCAGGACGCCTGCCTGTTGGTCTTGGAGCTTTCAGTCGACAGCCTCTTTCATGCTCTTCAGTAGAACCCTGTTGAAAACATTGCCTGGCGTTGACGGGAGCATGATCCCTCGGTAGTTGCTGCAGTCCCTGAGGTCTCCCTTCTTCGGCAGCTTGATGATGATTCCTTCTTTCCACTGGGCCGGTACCTCCTCCTTCTTCCAGATCTTGCTGAAGAGGTTTATAGCATGTTGACAGCTGTCTCTGTGTCTGTTTTGATGGTTCTGCTGGTATCTCGTCCGGCCCTGCAGCCTTCCCATTTTTCAGAGTCATGATGGCCTTCTTGATCTCTGCCTTTGAGGGTTTGTCACAGCTGATGGGCAGCTCTGTCTCTGCAGGTGGGATGTCTGGTGGTGCGTCAGGGGCGGGGCGGTTCAGCAACTGCCTGAAGTGTTCTGCCCATCGTTTCAGCTGTTCCTCGGTTGTTGTCAGTGGGTTTCCATTCTTGCCCTTCACTGGCTTGTCTGTCTTGCTGGAACTTGCCTGTCAGCTTCTAGGTCACCAGGTACAGGTCCTTCAGGTTCCCCTGTCTGGCTGCTGCCTCTGCTTGACTGGCCAGGTCGTCAAAGTAGTCTCTCTTGTCCTTCTTCGTACTCCTCTTTGCTTCTCTGTTCACTGCTGTGTGCTCTTCCTGTGCCTTTGCCTCAGCTGCACTTGTTTGGCTCGTGTTTGGCGCAGTTTTCTTCTCTCTCCTTGTTGCTAGCTTGTGGATGGTGTCGGCAAAGATCTGTTCCTTGTGCTGGGTCTTCTTCTTGCCAAGGATCTCTTCATGTGTTGTGCCAGAGCTTCTTACAGTGTTCCCACTGTGTCTTGATATCCATCTCACCATCTTCTATGAGCTCTTGTAGCAGCTGGAACCTGTTGGAAAGGCTGATCTGGAATGCTGCTTGTGTGTCCCTGTTTCTGAGCAGTCCAACATTGTACCTTGTCCGTGTGTGCTGTTTGCGCTTGTGAATCTCTTGTGGCGAAGACTCACTGTTGTTAAAAGAAGGTAGTAGTCTGATGACACCTCAGCACCTCTCATTACTCGAACATCCCGCTACGATCTCCTGAACTTGCGGCTAATGCAGATGCGGTCAATCTGGTTCTCTGTGACGTGGTTCGGGGATCTCCATGTGGCTTTGTGGATGTGCTTGTGTGGAAAGATGCTTCCTCCTATCACTGGCTGGTTCAGGGCGCACAGGTCTTCAAAGCGCTCACCATTCTCGTTCATCTGTCTCAGTCCATGTGTCCCCATGATGTCCTCATAGCCTGTGTTTTCCACTCCAATCTTGGCGTTGAAATCTGCCGTCAGTACGGTTATTTCCTTTGCTCGTCTTCTGTCTATCACTGTCTGTAGTTGCTGGTAGAAGTGATCTTTCTTCTCTTCTTCCGCTTCATCGGTGGGAGCATAGCACTGGATGATGTTCAGCCTGATGTCATTCTTCTTCGTGGTAAAGTTGGCTGTGATGATGGGGGAGTTGACAGGTTCCCAGCCGATGAGTGCCTCCTGTGCCTCTGGTGCCAGCATCAGGGCCACACCCTCAGTGTGGGGGGTTCCATCCTCTGTGTGTCCTGAGTACAGCAGCTGTTCTCCAGATGAAAGTCTCAGCTGTCCTGATTGTAGCCACCTTGTCTCACTCAGTCCTAGTACTCCGATCTTGTAGATTTTCATCTCTCTCGCAACTTGGATGCTTTTTCCTGTTTCATACATCGTCCTGATGTTCCATGTGGTTACTTTCGTTGTCGTCCTGGGTGTTAGATGGTGAGTCAGCCTTGCAGCTTCATTCCGGCTTTCACTGTACCGTGTCATAAGTCTCCAGGATGGAGACCCTTCCTTGTCCAGGTGAACGTTTTGGTCCGTTGTCGTCGATGCTTCTGTAACTGGTCTTTCTTACTGGTAGGGTTGTTAGCCCTGCGCAAACCCCTTTATTCTCGAGGCGAGGTGGTCCTGCCTTAGTCGCCTCTTACGACATGCATGGCAGGGCAGTGCGTCTATTCTGTGCCCAACCCACAGGGCGAACATGAACTGTTTGGTGCTGTGAAATAGTCATCGTCTTGTGGCCATATGCAGTTCTTAGTCTTCACAATGCAATACATTCTGTTTGTTGCTGGTAAAAAAAAAAAGTGATCTGAGTGTGGATAATGTCACCAACAGACGAAGGTACTTCCATTGTTGGTTTCTTCACACCATAACATGTCCAGTTTGCTTTAGATGTGTGGAAGACATCTTCCCCGAGGTGCGCATTATTTTGATAGAGGATGTCCGTGCAGGTGACGGAACTACATAACAATTACAACACCTATAGCTGCTGAAACTCACAGAAACATTGATAAAACATTCTGGAACATGCAAAATGTTTTGGCTGGCGATACAAGGTCTTTGTTCCCGGAATTTTCTAGAATATTCCGTGCATTTTGAAAGGATCTGCTACACATTTGTTAACTTAAGATTTGATATTTACAAACAATCCGTCGTACTAACTGTTTTAGACAGTAGTCAATGAATGTTGCTGGAGCTGAAAGTTGCATGTCTGTTTTGGGCCAATTGTGACATGTCTGTTTTGGGCCAACTGTCACATGTCTGTTTTGGGCCAATTGTCACAGTTGTGTGGAGAGGACTGGTGAATCGTCTGATGAAAATTTTTCGGGGAAAGTCGATGTTTACTCTTTTTGAATATTAATCACCATGAGATGGGCACCAGCTCGTCTGAATCATCTCAGTGAAACTTCTACATTCGCTGAAGTGTTATTAAGGAACAGCGTCTCAATTCTCATTTTAAGACAGAGGTTCAGCTGTAAAATCAGAGATGAGGCTTCCAGCCCTGAAGCGTGACTAACTGACACATAAAGCAGAAATTAACTGGAAGAAGACTAATACTCCATCCTGATTACAACCAATTTAATTAGTCTGTTAATTTGCGCATAAGGCCTGGTCGTAAGCCTGTCCTTTTAAAGTTGCTCTTTGATTTGTTAATATGTCCTGTAGAAGTTATCCTTGACCAATGTATTTGTCTTTTAAAAACTGGTGTCTAATACCTGATCTGTCTCGTAGAACTGATTTAGGCTGCATTGAGTTATATATTTCAGTGACATTATCTTTGCGCGCGTTGAAGGTTCTTTAAAGTCAGTTACTGATTAGCCCAGTTCTGTTATTGTGCGGTAATTGATCAGCTCTTTCGAACTGATCATTATGAGGTTGATTCATCGTGTACAACCAGTCACAATCTGTATTCGTCTTTTACCATTGGTACTTAATGTGTCGACTGACTTTCAGAAGTATCATTTTCGTGTTATTTGACTTTCTGAGCTGTACACTAGTTTGTTGATCTCTTCGCAGAACTGTCGTTAAATGTATTGCTTTCACGATGATGTACAAATCTGTCCTGTTGAACTTATCTTTGATGCTTTGATCTGTTTGATAGGGCTGATTTGTGCAGATTTTTTCTTTATTTTTTTTTCCAGAGTCCTTTCGAACTTACTCCACAGCTGTGTGCAGTGCCTCCTCTGCTGGGTTTCTTCATGACAGCTTGACATTGGCTGCTCCCTGTGAATTGCTGGGGATAGGGCTGGGGGAGGATGATGGTTCAGGCTGTGGCTATGGGCGGAATGGTGCGTGGGGGGGGGGGGGGGGGGGGGGGAGGGCGGAATTTGACAGGCATGCGCACAATGCCATTGAGGAGGCACAGAAACTGAGACAGAGAGACAGTTCATCAATGACTGTCAAGGGAGCCAGAACGGGAGCATTAAAGAGCTAGAAACACCAACAGTTTTAAATCGATCACTGGGACATTAACAGAGAAGACACCAGAGTCACCACAACACCAACAGTTTTAAAATCGATCACCAGGACATTAACAGAGGAGACACCAGAGTCACCACAAGTGCAGTCCCTCAGCTGTGTCCCGGAGATTGAATGAACGGAGAATTAAGAACCAGTGGTGCGGGCTGAAATCATTAAGGACACGTCACATTCTTGACTTCAAAACCTAAGATGTGGAATAATCGGAAAGGGAGGCAAATTATCTCTTGATTTGACACCATGTTGTTGTGTCCTTCATGTATGGTCAAGATGGAAGTCATTACGCAGCAGTATGACGTTCCTTCATCTTTACAATAGTGATTGTCAGCTTGGAGGAGATACTTGTAGATGTGACATTCTTAACAAGTGTGCTGAAATATTATCTCACATCGTTGGTTTAAAGTTCAACGCCCATTTGCACGTTCTTAGGGTGAAGCTGAATGTCATGCTGTCTCAATACATTGTGTGAATGTTGAGGTGTTGTAAACCACAGCTGAAGGGAGATCTGTGCGGAGGTGCCTGTGCATAAGCTGGTTAGAGTACGAGACAAAATGCCTGACTTGGAAGACGGTGATGAGGAGGAAGGGGAGAAGCAGAACAGAAACAGGCTTGAAGAGAATGTGACTCAGCATGACTGGAATGGAAGTGTGTGTGTGTGTGTGTGTGTGTGTGTGTGTGTGTGCGTGAGTGTGAGTGTGTGTGTGTGTAGAAACCTGGTTAGGAAAAGCGAGCCACTTTGATATCTAACCACCACACTGAGCACCCTTTCTTTTTTCCCCAGCAACAAACAACGCATTCCATTGTGAAGGCTGAAAAGTGTGTCAGGCCACAGAACGCAACAAAATGATCACCACTGGACAGCACCAAACAGTTCACGAGGTCAGCACAGACGATGTCACTCCTCACAGTAGTGTTAAAGCCCGTGGCCCGCTCGATTGTTGTACGGGTTGAGGGAAGTCAAACTGACATTGCATAAAGTGAATGTGTTGACGTTAAAAAAAGGCAGATCTAGCTCACTAAAACCATCTTTTTTTTGTCTTTGTCTCTGTCTGTCTGTCTGTCTGTCTGTCTGTCTGTCTCTCTCTCTCTCTCTCTCTCTCTCTCTCTCTAACACACACACACACACACACACACACACATTTATTCATCTGTCTTACTGTCCACTGTCTGCTACACAATCATTCTCATAATTTCGATTTGATTTGATAAACACAACAGCCTATCGTGTTAATTGTCTTGGACAGTAGTTTTTTTTTTTTTTCCTCGGAATTTAAAGTCACATTACGTTTTGGAAGGATTGTAACGATTGTATGGAGACTGATTCGTTAATATTCTGCTGAAATTAAAGACAAGTTTTTTTTTTGTACTCCCAGTTCTTATTGAAAGTCTATGAAAGTACTGTATTTGATGGATTCAAAAATAGCTTTAGATCTAATAACTGACTGGTAGATCATGGATATGTTCATAGTAAACATGCTCCCGACATGTACACGCGTATTCAAGATAAACTTGGAGTACGTTTTTAAATGCTTTGCATCTTGTTTGTTTGCCTTTTTTTTTTTTTTTTTTTTTAAAGAGAATCTACTTTATAACTTTTTGAACTTGATTCACTGCCGGATACATAGCAGCTCGTCTGAATCACCTCAGAAAACTTTCCACATCTATTGAACCGTTATTTAATGGACAGGGGCTAAATTGGCATTGTGATAAAGTCCCACATCTGTTGAAGTGTTCTTTAATGAACAAGGGGGGGGGGGGGGGGGGGGGGGGGGGGGGGGTTTATCTCAGGGGGGGGGGGGGGGAAGTAAATTCGCATCGTGAGGAAGAGGCTTAGTTTGAAGATCAGAGATCTGGTTTGCAGATTTGAGGAATGAAACAAAACTGTCAAAAAGCGGAAACAAATTCTGAGAAGGCTGTTGTTGTTGCTGCACCCTGGCTAAAGCAAGCAGGGATCATCCGAGCAGCCAAAGCACGTGAACGCTATGGTACAAATGGATCAGCTTGGGATGTGACCATTGACCATTACGTGAGTGACCTTTTTTTTTCATTACCCTGCCATGTGGGCAGCCACACTCCGTCTTCAAGGGATTTTGGAGACTGATGGTGTTATGCTAGGAGAGCTTGTCACGACTGAAGACAGTCCCTGCTTAACTATGTAGAGCATAACAACATTGTGATGTACCCTTGGCGTTCTTAACCTATGTGGGGGTCAATTGGTCTGACACAGCCTTAAGCCAAGGCGGGGAAGAAGGCTAGTACTCCATCCTAATTGCAGCCAGTTTGATATGTACGTTAGTGTGCATTTAAGACTGGTCTCTGATGTGCTGAATCAGTCCGTCGTTTCACAATTAGACTCTGATACGTTGGTACGTCCTTTCACAACTAGACTGTGATACGTTGGTACGTTCTTTCACAACTAGACTGTGATACGTTGGTACGTCCTTTCACAACTAGACAGTGTTACGTTGGTACGTCCTTTACGAGTGATCTTGATTAGTGTGTCTGTGGTTTATGCCTGTTGATGTGCTGTGTGATGTGTATGTCATCACCATCATATCACAGCTATGTCTGTGGTTTACGCCTGGTGATGTGCTGTGTGATGTGTATGTCATCACCATCATATCACAGCTGTCTGTGGTCGACGACTGGTGATGTGCTGTGTGATGTGTATGTCATCACCATCATATCATAACTATGTCTGTGGTTTACGCCTGGTGATGTGCTGTGTGATGTGTATGTCATCACCATCATATCACAGCTGTCTGTGGTTTATGCCTGGTGATATGCTGTGTGATGTGTATGTCATCACCATCATATCACAGCTATGTCTGTGGTTTACGCCTGGTGATGTGCTGTGTGATGTGTATGTCATCACCATCGTATCACAGCTATGTCTGTGGTTTACGCCTGGTGATGTGCTGTGTGATGTGTATGTCATCACCATCATATCACAGCTACGTGTAGGTAGGAGGTGGGGTGGAGGTAGGGGATCTTGAGAGAGCATTCTCTTGACAGAAGAACAGCAATCATCAAACTGATGTTGTTAACAATTTGCAGATTATGCTCCTCTCCCACAACTCTACCCACTGTCCCTTCTCCCACACTCTCCCCCGCCCTCTTCCTCTCCCTACTGTTTCTCTCCCCTTCTCCATCTGAACAACTTGCTTTGCCGAATGCAGTATATTTGCTGAATGAGAACAAACACCGATCCCCCTTCCTTTTTTTTCCCTTCTGACATGGAAAAACACGAGAACTGTGGGTGTGTTGAATGCTTGTAGAGTTCTGATTACCAGTGGAGCCAAAGTGACGTGTTTGGCTGCAGGCAGTCAGACCCCAACCCACCTCATACACCAGGGAATGCCTTTAGGCTGTCATTTAGGATTAAGCCAGTGGTCGTGGCACATCTTTATCACATGGTTCTCTTCAGCTATCAACCGCATCTCTCGGTCTGAAGAGAGACAGTTAGTTTTGTTTTACTTTCCAGTGGGCGGCCTGGGTTAGGAAACATGGTCAATGAACCCAAAGTGCTTTTGGAGAGCCTCCAGAGCTCTTCCTAATTATTTCACAGTGAGCCTGTTCAAGATTAAATTGTTTTGGCATGGGTTACTTGCTTGGCCACTAAGACTGAAAATGTTGTTAAAAAAAATAAAAAAAAAAAAAAAAAAAAAAAAAAAAAAAAAAAAAAGAACAGTGCATAAATTTGCAATTGTAGGTATATTCAAAACCCCTTTCAAGCTAAAATGCAGAAGACCTGCAGTTGCAATGAACAGCCTTTTTAAATAAAGAGGGAAAGATGTAGCTGACAGTTAAAGAGAATGAAATTTTGGATTCTTCAGAAGAATGCTTGGTTTATTATCTCGCTTGTGTTGTTGTTATGAAGGACGCACACCACAAAGCGAGGCTGGTGCAGGTGCAGCTGTGCCACAAACTACCCCGACGTCTGAAGCCAGAGTGAAGAGGGAGGCCCAAGAACCATCACCTGAGGACACTTTCCCTGGGAACTGGCCAGACCTGACTGACTATGACTCCTCTGACGACATTTCCCTAAAAGTGACCAACATCACTGACCCCAGTGTGGCCACCTTCACAAACATGACAGGCCTGGACTTGACTCCATGTATTGAGCGTACAGACATTGACCAAATAAACATGGAAGGCACATCTGGTCACGCCTATTATTACAACACTGGGCAAAGTAACATCACTGGCTGTAAAATCATCATACAAGTGCCACGTGGCAAAATAGTACACTTACGAATAGAGTGCATGTTCCTTGATGTAGTGACAATCGAATTCATGAATGACACCAAGGAAGACATCAGAGACAATACAATTGATTGCACTCGAAAGCAAGGCATCATTTCCCTGTATTGTATCTCTGACAGAGTGGCGATCAAACTATACTATCATTCATATTTGGCAGAGAAAGCAAAACTGTCTCTGTACTTTGCTGCTGCGGACGACTCTTCCAGACCCAAACTTGAGCTCGTTTTTCTTTCTTCTTCACACGGTGAGTCCTTTTTTTTCATTTCTCTCAAACGTGTTGGTCTTCTTAGTACAGAAATGGGGATGGAAGGTTGAGGGAGGGACTTTGTCAAGCATGTGTTAGTATCCAGCCCTGAGACGACGCTCATGCGTTCCTGTTTCATTGTAGATGCTATCGAGAGTGTTTGGGTACTGAACGACGGCTGACCTTCCAACAGACAGGGCGACAAGATCACAATGCTGAGGAATTAAATACATCTCTCTCTCTCTCTCTCTCTCTCTCTCTCTCTCTCTCTCTCTCTCTCTCTCTCTCTCTGTGTGTGTGTGTGTGTGTCTGTCTGTCTGTCTGTCTGTCTGTCTCTCTCTCTCTCTCTGTCTGTCTCTCTCTGTCTCTCTCTCTCTCTCTCTCTCTCTCTCTCTCTCTCTCTCTCTCTCTCTCTCTCTCTCCTGGGCATGTTTCAAAAATTCACTTCTTACTGGTAGCAATACCAGCTAGTGTTAAAGACAAAGATGACATTATTTCGGTTTCAATGTGGAGATTTCTGAATAACAGGCAGTTTAACTTTAAGTAAAAAAAAAAAAAGGAAAGCGAGAGTGGGGAAAACTAACAAGTTCTCGAATGACAAGTTCACCTCTTTTTATGAGAAAAGGCATCCGTTGTTCATGCACTGGTTTTGATTCTCCCTCGAAGTCCATGCATTCATTATTCCAAGATAGATTCAAGGGGACTGTTTTTGCTGTTGTTGTCGCAGAACTGACTGACTCTCTCCACAGATGAATGAAAGTAAACCGCACAATCGTTACTGGCAGGAGGTTTCATAGTATGAGGCATAGAGTGCATGCTTAATGACAACGTATACCATCAATCTTAAATGACACAACAGAACTGTATTGCAGAGTGGTTCATTGAACACCTGAAACCAGTAGCCCTGTGTGGAGAGGTGACCTTTTCGGGAAATAGAACTAGGATTACTATTAACTCCAAAGGAAAAATCTTTCTGTCTGAAAGTCCCCACAGGGATTCAAACCCTCAACCTCAGATTTACCAAGATCACGAGTCCGGAACTCTACCAGATTAACACCTCTGGCACCTCGTGTAAATCATTAGCTGAACTAAATTCTGAGAATTGGAATTGGAGAACTGAAAACAGAGAACTGGGATCAGGGAACAGAAATTAGAGAGAACATAAATCAGGGAAATTAGGGAACAGGAGAACATAAATTAGGGAACATAAATAAGGGAACAGAAATTAGAGAGAACATAAATTAGGGAACATAAAAATAACAGAAATTAGGGAACAGAAATTAGAGAGAACATAAATTAGGGAACATAAATAAGGGAAAACAGAAATTAGGGAACAGAGAGGGAACATAAATTAGGGAATAAATTAGGGAAAATAATAAGGGAACGGAAATTAGAGAGAACATAAATTAGGGAACATAAATAAGGGAACAGAAATTAGAGAGAACATAAATTAGGGAACATAAATAAGGGAACAGAAATTAGAGAGAACTGAACTGAGAGATCTGAAGATAGAGAACTGGAATGTGAGAAAACTGAATGAATTTAAGAACTGAATTTAGAACATTGAATTTAGAGAACAGAATCTACAAAAGAGAACTCACAGATCTGAATTTAGGGAGCTAAATAAATGAAAGTGACATTACAGAATGAAATTAAAGAACTGAATTTGCACAACTGAATATAAGGAACAAAAATTTCGAAAACTTAATTTAGAAACCTGAATTCACAGAACTGAAATTAGAGAACAGGAATTTCGAGAACGGGAATTTAGGTAACTGGAACTAGAGAACTCAAAATTAGAGGACTGAAAATCAGAGAAGCGGAATAAATTGAACTCAGAACTCAGAAAACCCTTATTCGATCGAGGATCGAGATTTGAAGCAAAGTGTATTCTTCCAATCTGTCCCTGAGATGTGTTGTTGTTATTATGCAGGATACATACAGACCCCTGGATGGAACAGAGTCACCCGTTACCCAGCAAAACATGAAAAGCTGCGTCACACTCACGCCACCCCTGACCACCTCTTCTTCATCAGTGTGTTCGTGACAGACCTGGGCTTCGGCGACATGTTGGTTCACTTCCCTGGACGTTGCGTCCCGGTTTTTGTCAGCATCGCACACCGTTGGCGATCAGTTCACCACATATTCTGCCCAAGCTGACCCCCGAGCCATTTCTGCTTCCCTCATCTCCTACAGACTTGCAGAACGAAGACCCGTCAATGTCATGGTACTTCTCTAGTGACGACCATTATGAGACCACTGGATTCCAACTCCGATTTTCGCTTCATTTCAACGTCTTGAGGCCCCAAAAAGTCGCTGGCTCTGAGGGTGCCGAGGGTGAGGAGAGGTGGAACTGTTCCGTGTCCGTGTGGCCTCACCTGTCTGCCCACTTTCTGTGTGACCTGCTGGCCCAGTGCGCCGAGCTGGAAGACGAGAACCCTTGTCCCTACACGTCGAGGAATGTGGGCCTAACCGGGTACAATGAACAGCAGGGTTTGTTGTTTGTGTCAGCTTAGTAACCGATGAAAAAAAAAAAAGAAATCAGATTAACAAGGTGCTCTCTTCTTCCCCTCCTCCTTCTCTCACACACACACACACACACACACACACGCACGCACGCACGCACGCACGCACGAACGCGCACGCACGCACACGCACGCACGCACGCACGCACGTACGCACGCACGCACGCCCATACGCCCGCACGCACGCCCGTACGCTCGCCCGCCCGCACGCACGCTCACACGCACGCACGCACTTACACACCTAATTGTTTTGAGGGCAGGATGAAAAACAGCTCATAATCTTATTCTTCAACCCTAAATTTTGACTTGACTTCAGTTGACTTGACTTCACACACACACACACACACACACACACACACACACACACACACACACACACACACACACACACACACACACACACATACACACACACAACACACAACACAACACATACGTGCGCGCGCGCGCGCGCGCACGCACACGCACGCACAACGCACGCAAGCACGCACGCAAGCACGCACGCACACACGCACACATTCGCTTGCGCGTGTGCACGCATGTGCACACGCAAGTGAATACATGCAGGCCATTTCCATTTTTTTTTCTCAGTTCAACGGTTCACACAGATTCTCAAACACTTCATGTTTAATACATGATGATGTATCAGTGTGAGAGAGAGAGAGAGAGAGAGAGAGAGAGAGAGAGAGAGAGAGAGAGAGAGAGAGAGAGAGAGAGAGAGAGAGACGCTTTGACGCTTTGACGATTTATTGCCTTTAGCTTAACAAGCCATTTAGGCAAGGGGGGTACACATACGCCTTGATACATTGATTCATTAAAGTATGATGAAAAAAATAAAGTATAAGGAAGATATAAATAATGATTAAATTAACAAGGTATCAGGAAGTAATGGGCTTATCAAATCGCTCACGTTGTTAGAAAGGCACATATATTTATAACAATGACTAACCCACACGTGGGAAAACAGTCGGAAAATTTCCGTATATAACATCCATTTCCTACACTACCATTCCCACCCGCTTAGTTCAAAATACTGTTCCCATTCCCTTTACTCGCCTTACACGCTAAACAAAACGAGTAGGCCTAAACGCAAGCTCACATTCTTCCATTCCTCGTTTTTCTCAACCTCACCATCTAATCTGACAGTTCCCCGACCGCCCGACCGCCCCTTCTCCCTCCCCCCCTCCCCTCCCGATCCCCTTCACGTTGTCCCAAAAACACTCACGCACAAGTGCAAGCGCGCACGCACGTATGCGCGCGCGCACGAAGACACACATACACACACACACACACACACACACACACACACACACACACACATACACGCTGAGACTATATGGCCATCCACCTCTTACAAAAGAACATACTAATACAGAACAAATAAAATCAGAATACAATACTATTTTCGTCAAGTTCTAGTTTCCTTCTTCTCGCACTGGTAGCTTCAGTCAAATATTTAGCAAGGGCAATAATGGTTGTATCATTACGAGTTGACAAGAGATTTATTACGGCACCTACTGTAGGCTCAATATGAGTCATTTTGAAAAATGAAATTTTCGGCGAATATCTGAGAAGAAGCAACGTTGGAAAGAAAGTGTACTTCATCTTCATTATTGTGACCGCACATTGGGCAGTCAGCACTTCGTTCACTAGTCATAAACAAGTGTTTTGCAGCACCTAGACCATGCACTCTTAATCTAAACTTTACCAGATCTTCTCTCATCTTTTTATTTGCTATTAAGGACAGATACCTCTCAGCTTCAAACGTGATTTTAAAGGAATGATACCATTCATATTTACCATTATTTTCAATTTCGGAGTGCCAGTTTTGTTTGTAGCATGAAACAAGTCTTTCCTTAAATTCTGATATAAACCCCTTCTCAAAGCCAACACCCTGAGACAACCATACTATCCCAAAGCCATTTTCTGTCAGAGTGTTCCTAACTTTTGATGCCCAGTTGTGTTTGCCTGCTTCTGACTGTATTAACATCATATCATAGGCTTGCCTACATATTCTATTAATCGGTAATCTTACCACTTGCAACTAGTATTTAACACATGTTACTGCTGTTCGAACATACAATGGATATATTCCTGTTTCTCCGTAAATCATTTTGTTTGAAGAGTGCAATGGTACACCCCAGGATCGTTTAATGGCAAAGTAAAGTATGTACTTTTTCTATTAATCCTGTATCTTCTAACCCCCAAACTTCTGCTGCGTAAGTCAATATAGGCTCGATCTGGGTATCAAAAAGATTCCAGAGTAGAGAAGGATCAATTGTATGTAGTTTCCTTAGTGATTTTTGAATTTCAATAACACCCATCTTACCTTTTTGCTCATGTCTGAAAGGGCAGCACTCAAACTTAATTTTGTTGTAAATATTAACCCTAAATATTTGTATGTGTTTGCTGATTTAATTTCTTCATTTCCATATTTCCATTTTTCTTATTATTCCAAGATAACCACCTTTACGGAAAACCATAACATTAGTCTTATCTAGATTCATCTCTAGGCATAATCTGTCGGGCTTTTTTTTTTTAGATTGTCAGCTGATTCTGTAGACCTATGGCAGTATCTGATAGCAAAATCACATCATCTGCAAAGAGCAAAAGAAATACCTCTGCAGATCCTGCTACCATGTGGACTCCATGCTTCCCTTTCCTGATCAAATTTACGGCTAATTCATTGACAAAAAAGGAAAACATAATTGGCTAAGTACACATCCTTGTGTTACTCCCCGCAGACAAAAAAAAAAAAATCAGAATAAGAATGCTTATCCCTGACACATGCAATGACTGAGTCGTAGCTTCCTCAAAGTGCTTTATACAATTTTCCATCTATCCCACTTCTCCTTACACATGCCATAAGACATTTCTGTCAACAGAATCAAACGCTTTTCTGAAATCGACAAAAGCTACATACAGCTTAGAATTTCTTGCCAAATATTTTTCAACAACAGAGTATAAAGTGAAGATGTGATCAATTGTACTATATCCTGCTCTAAACCCTCCTTGTTCCTCTGCTAATTTTCCTTCATTATCTGCCCATCTTGAGAGTCGTTTATTCAGAATAGATGTGTACAACTTTGCTCACGACACTTGTTAATGCTACACCACGGTAATTATCGGGTAGATTAGCATCCCCTTTTTTTGTAGATTGGAATAATAATGGATTTACACCATTCTTTTGGGAAAATGCCTTGTTCGAATATCTTGTTGAAAAGTTCTACGAGAAATTCAATTACTGTTTCGTTGGCATGTTTAAGCATTTCAGCAAGTATCATATTGGTACCAGACTTTCACTGGCTTTAAGTTTATTAATACTGGATACAACTTCTTCAGAAATAGGATCGTTAAAAAGAGGCTCATCTGATTCGTTCATTGGTTCGTCGGCTAAGATTTCCTCTTGAGCCAGCCCAGGTGTCATCATGTTAAATATCCTGTGGAATTGTTCATACCACTGGTCCATGGAGATGTCACTGTGCATTACATTTTTTCTGTTCACAGTTCTAATAATTTTCCAAAATGCCCTAGGGTCGCTGGCTGACTGTTTTAGTTAGTTATCCTTCCATCATCAAATTCTTTTTTCTTAATAAATAACAGTTCTTTGTATTGTCTCCTTTCATCCACATACCTATCTCTATGCTGTACATTACTCTTTTTTTATCTCTGGAATAGTGTTAGGTAACGTCTGACGATTCGTTTCTTTTGAGCATTGTTTATCATACCATTCATTCATTTATGCATTTCTTCTTATTGCCCACAGTTCGAGTCATGGAGGCAGCAGCGCCACACAAAGCTTTAACAAATATATCTAGGGAAGTGTTGATGTCAGTTGAAAGTGCTTGAGCAGCTTCATGGATATGGCAATTAAACACATGCGAATTCATTCATTCATGTCTGTACTTTTGCAAATAATCTTCAGACCACACAATACAATTCTCTTCATTATCTACGATTCTAAACTTGTTTATATGCAATCAAAACCAGATTTCCAACTGAACTCGACTGGCAAATGCCAAGAATCAACACGGTTTCCAATATGTAAATGACAGTTACTTGCAAACAGCCCTTTAGTGATTATAAAACAATCAATCACACTATTACCATGTGGTGAAATATAAGTAAACTGACCATTAAGATCGCCAGCACAAGCACCGTTCACAATAATGCAATCCAACAAGAAACACAAAAGTCAACAATGACTCACCAAAGTTATTGATAAACATATCTTTTGACTGCCGGTTAAAATCATCATCAACATCATCATCAACATCATCCATAGGGGAGTAAATACGTGCTTCATTCCAGTTAGGTTGCTTCCATCCTGTCCTTGCATTTCGATCCCCACAGATCACAAGATGAAATTCCCCATCATTTACAATATTTAGAATAGATTCTTCAAGTAAAACAATTCCATCTTCCTGCATTTTCTTGTTATATACAAAGGACTGTTCTCCAGAGCAACGTATGTAGCTCTCTAACACTTCATTGTTTAATACATGATAATATATCAGTGTGATTGAGAGAGAGAGAGAGAGAGAGAGAGAGAGAGAGAGAGAGAGAGAGAGAGAGAGAGAGAGAGGTGAGTGCAGTGTGATTACATTGATTTTTTTTTAAAGGACACGTAATTAGTGTAAGTATGCAAGCGAAACGTATACCTGTGACTACCATCTCTTACGATGTATTTTTGGAACATCTGCAAATATTTCCTCTAAAGCTGGCGTTTCTTTCTATTCTTTACTATCTTTTTATAGACAACCCTCACGATTCTAGAGCTGAATGACAAGATTATTGAGAAATCGAGGTTTTGTTTTTGAAATAGTGATTGTCACGTGGCCTCGCCTGCAATCTGGGATGAAAATTCCACACAGTTTTCTGGCTACAGACGGCTTTAAATGCAGTTTGACTCATCAAATTTTGGAATTCTTAGCCTCAGCATTGATTTATATTATCATTTCACACCTAATGTATGTTTTAGCTTATATTACAGCATATTGGAACAGCCGTCTGTCTGTCTGTCTGCCTGCCTGCCTGCCTGTCTGTCTGTCTGCCAGCCAGCCTGCTTGCCTGTCTGCCTGCTTGTCTGTCTGTCTGTGTGTCTGTCCGTTGGTCTGTCTGTCTGCCCGCCTGCCTGTCTGTCTCCCTATCTGCTTGTCTGTCTGTGCATCATCACGATGCGTGTATTTCCAGGTGGAAGCAGGAGGCAGGTGCTACATGTATGTGGACACAGAAAGGCGTGGACTCTGACCTGGTCTGAGGCGGACAACTTCTGTCGTCAGCAGAACGGCGTACTCCTCAGCCTGGAGAGCCCGAAGGAGTGGGATGACGTCATCACTCTTCTGGGGCACACTGTAGCGCCCGCCGTGTGGTTGGGTCTGAGGG